>KQ987720.1:96079-170855 GCA_001598015.1 Dorcoceras hygrometricum
CCAACTGGTTGTTGGTTCGCATGTAAAAAATAAAGTTATCAAGTTGGTGCTCAAGATGCATTAACTCCATTGAGGAGACATCAGATGGATAAAACTGATAAGTTGAAGCAATTCTCTCTTATCATTAGCAGAGAATGAATTTGATGGATCAAGACAAGCAAGACGTAACAACTCTGTTCACATCATTAAAGAAATTGTTCAACTCTTGAAGTATAAATCTATCACTTCATAGAATGTCTCAACACGATAATAGTGGAGATTTGTCCTTTTTTCGGGGGAGAATGGAGTAGACCAATTTGCATTTGTCCCAACTCTTTCAATTTGAAAAAAACTGTAATTTAGTTCTCAATATTCTAATAGTTTTCATATATTATGATAATTTTAAAACAAAATTCAATGGGACTGTCGTACAATAAAATTTATATTTAATAAGTATATTAAATTTATATTTAATATGTATAAAAATGGGAAAACTGAAGATAGCACAATCGGTTGCTACTATCTTCCCGTTTAATTATTTTATGAGGTCATATCTAACTATTGACCATATATTTTGGGAGTTTATGGGTCTTTCTTCTACTCTGAAATATGAAACTTTTTTCAATGAAATCAATAAATTAAACCGTGTGAGAGACAATGACTTCTCAAGTCTTTTCTACGTTTTCATGTGTTGAAAAATAAGATAGAAAAATTTAGATTTCTAAGTTTGTGTTCGGAGTGCACACACACTGTCGTGGATCGGAAGGATCGTGCTGGAAGGCCGTGACTTCTAAAAAACTCAAGGTACACGCAAATAACGAATTCAATAAGGGGTTAGCTATGTGAATTTAGATTCAAATTGATCTATATTCATGTGATTGATTTATGCTTTTTGAAATTGTATAATCGCTTCCGCCGTGATTTGATTTGATCTTTCAATAATTTTGTATCTGTAATTGTTCCGTGCTCGATAAATTCCAACACAAACTCCAACATACTAGATAATATATAAAATTTGATATACTATTTGATCAGCCGAACATACCACCAATTTTGCTTGCTATGATACATTGTAGATATGAAATTTACCGTCTTTAAACTTCCACCGATACCCAACAACGAAGCATAAACCGATTCCTCTAGTATAGATTTCATAATATATGGAGTATGTATATGTGAAAAGTAAAAATAAACATGAGAACATTTGAATCATCTATATAAATATCTATGAATTTATAATGACACAAAGGTAATTATTAATTGAATACATTATTATATTTATATTTACTCGAAACATCATTGAAACTCTACATGACAGGTGCCTCACTTTGACTCGTTTACCGACTCAGCTGGGGTCATCAGGTGGCGGGATTGGTTGAGGTCCTGATGCATGTAGGAGTCGTTGCTTCGTTGTCGAGAATTCACCGCTTGCCCTTGTGCGTGGATCCTATGCTATTTGAGTAGATAATAGTGTAACAAATCTCTGGCCAGAGTACTAGATGTGTTTTAGGTAAATGAGTTTACCTATTAAGACATGCGATGTCACTAGTTGATCTCCAAGATGTATGCATGGTTATTGGATCTCTAGCGACTCTCGATTTACCAATGTTCGTTGATATGATCGGGATATTTGAGTTGAAGGGACCGTACTGTACGCTAATCATGACCGACTGGTTTTTGCAGGCAATATTAGTGATACCTAGGGGATCATGGGGCGATATTGCTTGACGCTTTACCATGATCCGATGGGTAAGTCAGAAAATGTGTTTTCGGAGTCACAAATGTTGTGAGCCCGCGGCTATTTGTATCCCTAAACCATTGAGGGTCACAAAAGTACTGGTTTCTCAATTATCGTACGGATATTAAGCTCAATTTGTTGAGTATAGTAGGAAGAAGGTTGAGAGTATGACTTCCTAAAAGTAGCTAAGGGAGGAGGACTTCCATATTTAGCTAATGAGAGTAAACTTGTCATATATAGATTTAGTTGTCCAAATATTTGATTTTGCATCATAATGATCAGTTTTGTAAACTAAGCACATCGATGATATATGAGCATCGGTCGGGATTATGATGAGACCACAACCGAGGGAGTCGAAACGAATGTTCACAGTTTGACTTGAACTGAATGTTCACAGTTTGAGTTGAACCGAATGTTCATAGTTTGAGTTGAATCGAATGTTCACTGTTTTGTTCAAATCAAACTCTATCTCTCAATCTATAAATATGGCAATGAGGAGACACTTTAAGAAGTGAGAAAGAAAAACACCAAAAGCTATTCAGCAAACTCCTCCCCTCTCCCTTCTTCCCTCGTCGTCGCCACCGTCTTCACTGCCCGCCTCCGCCGCCACCCGCCGCCGTCGGAATTTGTTCCGATCATCTTGGTGAGGAGATTCTATCTGTGAAATTTTCGTCGATTTTCTAGTGCAAATCGGCGAAGGAGTTGAGATTCTGGTCGTGGACCGGATTAGGTGCTTTAAGAAGTGAGAAAGAAAAACACCAAAAGCTATTCAGCAAACTCCTCCCCTCTCCCTTCTTCCCTCGTCGTCGCCACCGTCTTCACTGCCCGCCTCCGCCGCCACCCGCCGCCGTCGGAATTTGTTCCGATCATCTTGGTGAGGAGATTCTATCTGTGAAATTTTCGTCGATTTTCTAGTGCAAATCGGCGAAGGAGTTGAGATTCTGGTCGTGGACCGGATTAGGTGTCGATCCAGCCATTCCACCATTGAAGTGCCAACTCCCTCGTGGAATTGGTCGGAACCAGGCGCCTAGACGCCATCAAGGTACCTTCTGAATATTCTATGAATGTTTTGATTATTGTATAGGTGTATTGACCGTTCTGGGGCTCAAATTTTTAAATTCTTCCACTGCGCCTCGGGAGCGGGATCCGGATCCATCGCGGCGCCAACAGTGAATCGCTGGAGTTCAAATTTGATAAATACTCCGCACGAGTGAATTAGAGGCACTGGGAGAATCGATTTGATTTATGGTTTGAGTAGACCGGTTCGTGAGTTTGGTGTAGACTGGTACGGTTTGATGTTTTCAGATTTGACCAGATCTGGATGTTTGCGAGCGGGTCCAGGTGTACGTGTGATCTGTTTGTTTTGAGCGGGACTCCTACGCGACGTCGTTTGGTGGTCGCGCGCTAGTATAGCGTAGAGAAGTCAGATCTGAGTTAGCGCCAAGATCTGATGTAGCGCTAAGATCTGAGTACTGATATCAGCTTTGACCTGAGTAATTGACTTTCACTGTTGCGTTGGCTGGAAGATTTATATACCAGTGTCGATCAACACTTAGAGATTTTGAGACCCAATATTTCTTATCCTCTTCCTATGAGCCTTCGAAACCCTTACTGTTCATCCGAACTCTTTTCCGTCGATTGTCGTCGATTTGCGCCGTCGTTTGGAGCGAGACTGGTGGCGCTGAGCTCGTCTCCTTAAGATCTTTAGATTGATACCAGTTTGGATACTTGAGTCGATGTGTTGAGGGAGCGCGAAGTGGTTGCAGTGTTCGAGCACTGTTGAGAATTACAGCAGATAGTTATTCCGTCCTTTAGAGCTTTCGAGTAAGTGATTTCTTCTCTTTCTACGCTTCGATTAGAGCTGGTTGGTCCTACGTAGCATAGTTTAGGTTGGGTTTAGTTTCTCGACCGTAGGTCGTAAGTTGTATGAGCTTAGATTTGAGCTGATTTGTGAGATATCTTGATAGATTTGAGCTTTTGAGCAGTTCCTGCTGTGTTTCTCCTTGAGCTGGTGAGGCATAAGGATTTAGTGGGCTATTGGTGCTGAGACTAAGTGAAGTCTGTCGAGGTAGAAGCTATTTTGAGGTACGGATTTGAGCTTATTTAAACAGCTTTGGCATAATCATGTGAATATTTCCAGTGTGATGTGAATGTCGTGAATGAATGCTGCTGTGAACAGATTTGGCTTGGCTGTGATATGATTATCTGTTCTATTTACGTTTGATTATGCGTGTTTGTGAGCTGATGTGGTCTTGCATTCACGCATACATATTGAGCCTGATTCCCTTTTATATCGAATTGATTAAGCGTTGTGATCGGCCGACTGAGTTGTCGCGCCTGAAAGGTCCAACATTATATTTGATTGTGGTGGTCGGCTGAGTTGTCGCGCCTGAATACCACTGAACTGTGATGGTCGGCTGAATTGTCGTACCTGAATATCACATATTGACGATTATCACCGGCTGATTGGTTGTGCGTGATGTTGAGGCTCTATTGATATTTGGATTACCGACGGAGGTCGCTGTGCCTTGATTTTCGATATTCTTTGGTACTTTCATGCATATCATGACTTGAAATATTGCATGTCTTATGAATTGTTGTCTTATGAGTGCTCTTCGTACGGAGGTTTGACCTCGTTTCTTTTCTGTGTTTTTGGGCTGCTTTGGGCCTTTGCAGGATCTTCAGGTAATCCAGCTGGACAGAGTGGAGCGTCAGCTGGTAGATCCCCGTTCTGAGTCCCAGTTATATGTATTATGTATTGAGCCAGGGGATGCCCTGCGTGAATTATGTATTTGGGGATCTTAATTTGTATTTTACCTATATTGGATGATATTGATGTTGTTGGATTTTGAGTCCAAATCCATATTTTGAGTATGTTGTTTTTTTAAGATTTGATGTTAATTCAGTCCCAAAACGAAAATTTTAGCCCTATTTTAAATGCTTCAGTGTAATTATGATTAATTGAGTAATTAATCTGTATTTAAGTGCACCGGGCCTGATATTTAGCCAAGATGATAAAGAATATCTATTGATTACAAAAGAAGTGTCGGGAAAGAAATATATTGCTGAAAGATTATCGACCTTTACATCTGGCTTATATCACACGAAAATAAATGTAGTAGAAACGAATGTCACAGTTGATCAGAAATTCATGGATATGAATAATTTTATACATAATCGATTGGGACATCCAGGCTCTATAATTATAAAATTATTGAGAATTCACAAGGGCATCAATTGAAAAACAAGAAATTTTTGAATTTTTGAGAATTCTCATGTGATGCTTGTTCTCAAGGTAAATTAATTACAAAACATTCACCAACTAAAGTTGGTATTGAGTCACCTACGTTTTTAGAAAGAATACAGGTGATATTTGTGGGCCCAATCATCTACCATGTGGTCCATTTAGATATTTATGGTTTTAATTGTTGCATCTACAAAATGGTCACATGTATGCTTACTATCATCCCGCAACTTGGCGTTTGCAAGACTATTGGATCAAATAATACGTCTAAGAGCACAATTTCCAGAATATACTATTAAGAGGATTCGTCTTGATAATGCTGGTGAATTCACATCCCAAATATTTAATGACTATTGTATGTCAATTGGGATAATTGTTGAACATCCAGTGCCTCATGATCATACGCAACATGATTTAGCATAATCATTTATTAAACATTTACAGTTAATAGCTAGACCATTGATAATGAGGACAAAACTTCTCACATCAGTATGGATACATGCTATTTTACATGCAGCAGCACTAACACGCATCAGACCAACTAGTTACCATCGGTTCTCTCCTTTGCAACTAGTTTTTGGCTATGAGCCTAATATTGCTCATTTAAAAAAATTTGGATGTGTTGTATACGTTCCAATATGTTCACCACAACGCACCAAAATGGGTCCCCAAAGAAGAATGGGAATATATGTTAGATATGATTCTCCGTCGATTATCAAATATTTAGAGCCAATGACTTGAGATGTTTTCACGGCACGATTTGCCGATTTTCATTTTGATGAAACAAAGTTCCCAACATTAGGAAAAAATATGAAATCACAAGTGAATTAACTTGGAATGAACCACTCCATCAATTTGATTTCGGACAAATGAATGTGAGAATGAAGTCCAAAAAATAGTACATCTGCAAAATATTGCAAATAAATTACCTGATGCATTTAATGATGTGAAAAGGGTAACCAAGTCATATACACCGGCTGCTAATGCTCCAGCACGTATCGATATTCCTAACTCAACGACCCTTTCTGTTCAGAGACAAGTCCAGCTTAAGCCCTATCATCTAAAAGGAAAGAAGCAAATAATGTTGATACTCAAAATGAGATATCCAATCCATTGATTGATAAATCTGAATATGTTGATGATCATTTCTCCGAAAAGGTTCAAACTCCGAAATGAAGAGATCTCGATAAATTATGTCAACACGGGGAAAATATTTAATCGATCGAAAATTATTGTCAACAATAAGTTTGCTTATGCCGTGGCTTGCGATGTTGTTAATGAAAATGATGATCTAGACCCTACATCTGTAGATGAATGTCGTAATCGACACGATTGGCCCAGTTGGAATAAAGCAATACAAGAAGAGTTAAATTCATTAGCAAAACGTGAGGTCTTTGGACCTGTGGTACATACACCAAAAGGAGTAATTCTTGTGGGTTGTAAATGTATTGTACGAAATGAGAAAAATGAGGTGACTAGATATAAAGCTCGATTGGTAGCACAAGGTTTTTTTCAACGACCTGGTATTGATTATGAAGAGACTTACTCTCCAGTGATGGATGCAACTACATTCCGATATCTTATTGGCATGACCATACAAGAAAGATTTGAAATGCACCTTATGGATGTTATCACTGCATACTTGTATGGAAAACTGGATAATGATATTTACATGAAAATTCCTGAGGGATTTAAGATATCGGAAACATTTGGTCCAAATTATAAAAATGTTTTCTCCATTAAATTACAAAGATCCCTTCACGGATTAAAGCAATCTGGACGCATATGGTACAAACGACTTAGTGACTATTTATTGCAAGAAGGATATAAATATGATCCAATTTGTCCTTGTATATGTTGACGATTTAAACATTATTGGAAGCTCCGAAGAACTTGAAAAGACAGTTGATATATTGAAAAAGGAATTTGAAATGAAAGACCTAGGAAAAACAAAATTCTGTCTTGGTCTACAAATTGAGCATCTTCGTGATGGAATTTTAGTCCATCAATCAACTTATACACAAAGAATCTTGAAAAGATGTTATATGGATAAATCTCATCCTTTAAGTTCACCCATGGTGGTTCGATAACTTGATACAACAAAAGATATTTTTCGACCACGCGATGAACAAGAAGAACTACTTGGCCCAGATGTGCCATACCTAAGTGCTATTGGTGCATTGATGTATCTTGCAAATAGCACGAGACCAGACATATAATTTGCTGTAAATTTGTTGGCAAGATATAGTTCTTCCCCGACACGAAGATATTGGAATGGAGTTAAACATGTATTTAGATACTTTCGGGGCACCTACGATTTGGGTTTATTTTATTCAAATACTTGTGATTTGCAATTAACTGGTTATGCAGATGTTGGATATCTATCTGATCCACACAAAGGACGATCACAAACTGGGTATTTATTTATTATGGTGAAACAGCAATTTCCTGGAGATCTACAAAGCAAACTATGGTCGCTACTTCATCAAATAATGCAAAAATATTTGTAATTCATGAAGCTAGTAGAGAATGTGTCTGGTTGAGATCGATGATTTACCATATCAAAAGAGAATGTGGTTGTCTACAATTAAAAACTCAGCAAAATTAATTTATGAATATAACACAGCTTGCATTGCTCAGCTAAAGGAATGGTACATCAAAGGTGATAGGACGAAACACATATCCCCAAAATTCTTTTTCACACATGATTTGCAAACTAAAGGTGACATTGAAGTTCAACAAATTCGCTCAAGTGATAATTTGGCCGATCTTTTCACAAAATCTTTGCCTACATCATTTTTGAGAAATTGGTATACAAGATCGGAATGTGACGTCTAAGAGACTTCACGTAATTCTCCAACAGGGGGAGAAAGTTTACGTAACTGTATTCTTTTTTCCTTACTATGGTTTTTATCCCACTGAGTTTTTCCTAATAAGGTTTTTAACGAGGCAGTATCAAAACACGTAATAAAGGCATCCAAAGAGTTGTTGGATGTCTAAATATTAAATGAGGTGATTAGACCTTTTTATTATTTTAATCATTTCATTTGCCTATAAATAGGCTTGTAATCTTCATTGTAAACACACAAAAATATACAAATTCTCTCCTACTTTAATTCTCTCTAAATTAAGGAAATTATAGAGAAATAATAATTTCCTTTTAATATAAAATTAAGATTTCTTTGGAGCAATTAAGGAGATATTCAGGGTTATTATCAAGGTAATTATTTACTTTATTTTGGTTAATGTTCATGTTAATTTATAACATATACTTATTTTTCCAATTGAAGTTCTTTTGTCCAAAATTGAAATTGACATTAAAAATATTTTTTAGTTGTCGGAGCAAGTGTGCTAGGTTGGAAAATGATGCGGGTTTTGGTTTAGGATGGGAAATAACAAAATTTATTTGTTTTATTAATAAATATACTTTTTGAGATACCAAATATACAGATATATATTGTTCGATCTGAAAAATGAGTTTAGAGAGGTGAATAAAATCTTTTAAATTTTTCTTTCAAAATGCTATTGTTTAGAATCAACTGAGTTACCAGCTGCTCTTATCAGTTCGTGCTGATTTTCAAGCAACAAAGTAAATTGTACCAAAAAAACTTGATCAATCAGTGAACAAAAATACTGTAAAGTAAAAGATAAGAACAGAAAATTTGTATGTATAAGTTTGAAGCCAAACTTTCACGTCTCCTCTTCTTTCAATCTGGAAGAATTTCCACTGGAAAGACTTTGACCTGATTACACGAATTAATCAAACTCACTCAACTCATCTCGCATTTAATCTGAATTCCTAGTATAATCACATCTAAAGAACATTCTCCGTTAGTTTAGAAAACACAATCTCTTAAGCTAATAAAATATTCTATGCTAGCTTAAGCTTGAGCTGGTTTGCTGAATTTATACACTCAAAGTGTAAGAACATGGGTTATTTAAACTTAGAAAGCCACGGATAAATATCTCGAAAGGAAGATCTTGATCTTTCTTCTCATTTGGTATTTATTGACTGAGATCCAACGACAATAAATCGAATGATACTCTCAGCCACTAAATCCTTGTACATTTGTACTTTGATAATAAATGCACATTTAACGTATTTTGCATACTTCGTACTAATGCATTAAATGATTCTCCTTTTAGCTATGTAAGACAATTCTCATAATTCCACAACTTTGTCAATATACCGATTGTTGTCTTACTGGTCCTAACGTTCATAAATACTCCTTTGATTGTTAAAAGCTTGCTATCTTTTCTGATCCGATCTGTTGATGTTCTCACTATTATCTTGTGCATACTGTATCTGATCTATTCTGACTCGAACATCTGAATGCTTTAAGCCTGACTATCTAACTGAACTCTAGTCTGCTCTGGAATATCGAATCTGAAATACTCTTGAATATTCGATCTGAACTGCTCTTGAATATCCTCTCTGAACTACTCTTGAACTGAGTGTCATAATCTGATCAACATAAGCTCTTCTTATGTTCCGATCAATTGATACGCTCAAACTTTTCTCTAATTTATTATGAATAGTACCACTGTTCTATTCCATATTATTTATAAGGTCATGCACTTTGTTTTCACCAAAATTTAGATTATTTTATCTTAACATATATATTTAATACGTATTGATATTGAAATATATTACTAAAATAAAAATAATATAATTTGTCAAAAATATGATGATGTGGCGTAGACATGCCGGCAAATATTTTTATTAATATGCATAATAATAGAATCTTGTGTTATTAATACAAATGAGGATATAAATAAAATATTTTCATTTGTAGACGTCACCGAATTAATAGAAAATCCAGTATTACAGTGCACTCTATATTAAAAAATTTATGTAAGGATAAGAATATATTTTATAAATTAAAAAGCATATAAGTATCATAATTATCGAAATTATAAGCTAGTTATTTAAACCCTTAACCTTATAATATTATATAAATTGATTATACAATAATAATTTTCATTATCTCCCTCCTTAGGCCATCTCCAACCCATTGCACTATCTTAGCATAACACTAACTTCAAAATAATGTAATTTTCATACCAAATATAAAATTCATCTACAATCCATCAACTCTAAATTCAACACTAAAAGAAATATTCAGAAAATATTCTCTAATATTTTATTTACTGAATATTCTCTAATTAATGTTCAGCTCAGAGCAGCAGATCAGTTTAGAGCATCGCAGTTCAGCTCAGAGCAAGCAGAACAGATTATAGCGAATGGAATAGATCAGATTGGAGCTTCATAATCAGAACAAAGCTTAACTGAAGGAATCAGCTTAAAGATTATTCAGATCGGAGCTTCGTAGAAAGGGCTTGCAGTAGACTATGGAAACGAATAGCTCAGAGCGAAGACAGCGCAGAGAACAGTTGCTAGGTAACGAACAGTTTTCAGCTTAGATCATATAATTTTTCAGACCAGAGCGTGAAGAGTTCAGTTCTCAGGTCACTACTTATATGATCAGTTTTCAGATAAATCGAGTCAGCTCAGAGGAACTTTTCCAAATCACCTTAGAATTGAATATCACATCAGATCGGGAAAGATTCTCAGCAGAGAACAGCTCAAATAGTTTTGGATCAGATCGCAAGAACAACTTACAGGTTTCACGTAACAGCTCAGAGCTTACAAGCTTTCAGATCGCGCATATGGCGAACAACTCAGAGCGTACGGCATATTATAACTTGAAACTATCAAATCAAATCATGAAAAAAGCAAATACAAAAAAAAATATTATTGCAATTAATCACAAAAGCAAAAAAAAAAGGTTAATGCAAAAAAAAAACATACAAATACAGAAAAAAAGAAAACAAATTTAAATTCAATAAACTATACACCAAAAAAAAAAAAAAAAGAACAATGCTATCGCTAAAGTGTTACACCAATGTACATCTCCTTCAAAATACCGTAGAAGATAGCGTTGAATTGAAGTTGAGATGATGATTTACTTTGAAAGCTGGATTGTCTTGCCTACCGACCGGGAGCCCAAGTTTATTTGCAAGCTGAAACTGAAAAAATATCTGGGTGCATTTATGATTTATGCTATTTAGAGGAGCCAAGTGTCATTTCTCTGTTAATAAAAGACCAATTATTGCTTCTCTCTCAAAAAAAGACTCGATTCACCTCCGACTCGTTGATTATTGAACAACGAATCTAAGGGCGCCGCATATAATTGTAAGTTTCAGCTTTAATTATATGATGAAATTCGATATTTTAGTCATCTAGAACGAAAAATTCTTTGTAATTTGTTGTTTATCGTGTTTTTTTGTTCCGATTATTTTACCATTAATTTCGGGCGTCGGAGGGAATTACGCTCTCGTTTTAGTATGTAATGCTTTATTTTTTGGTGGTTTTGATTAATAAAAAATAGAGGGTCATGGCCTGTGTGGATCGTGTTCTAGTGCAGGTTGAGATTTTTAACTTTTCTCATTACTGTAATGGAATGGCGTTCATCCAAAGCGATTGCATTTTGTTGTTCGAATTAAAGTTTGTTGCTTTACTTTCTATTGCAATGGGTTGGCTCAGTTGCTTTTCTGAACTTAGGGGATAATTAGAAAATGAGGAACCATGGACAGTTTAATTCGATAGATTCACCGCTGAAATTATTTTACGTTTTTACCCTAATACTAAACCATTATCTAGTTGTTAATAAATCGAATTATCACCAAATCCTACCATTAGGATTTTAAGCCTAAAAAACAATGAAGCTTAAAAAACGTTAAAGCCAAAATACCTTTATGAGCAAAGGCCCACGTTAACCACCGTTCCTTTCAATTCGATTTGATTTCATGTTTCTCTGACTCAGAATCCCATGACAACATATTGAGAAAAACCACCGTTTGAAGCTTGAAAGTCATTATTCGATGTTGCAATCATGGTGAAAATGCAAAACAGAAGTTATGAGATTGCACTAGTAAGAAACAATCTCGTGATATGTACAACAACATAAAACCTTTCAATTACTTTGAATGTGTGGGTCGAGTCTTGGGTAGGGTCGAGACTGGTGTGGACTGACTCTTGGGTAGGGTTGAAAAAATGAAGCGAGTGAGCGTTCTTTTGTGTCTGTTGTACATACTATTTGAACATTCAAAAGCAATAACAAATATTTGAAAGGATTTAGGTTGTTGTACATGCTACATGGTTGTTTATCACTTTATTCTCTTCTAGTACAATCTCCATAACTTTTGTTTTGACTTTCAGCATGATTGCAATCTCGAACAATGACTTTTAAGCTAAGTCGACGGTTTTTCTCAGTATGTTGTCACGGGTTTCTCAGTCAAAAAGACAAGGGAAATCAAATTGAATTGGAAGTAACGGTCGTTATTGTGGTCCTTTGTTTATAAACATTTTTTGCTTTCACGTTTTTTAGGGTTTAACGTTTTTTTAAACTTGTTGGCTTTTAAAATACTAATTGGTACGATTTTGTGATAATTGGATTTATTAATAACTACATAATTGTTTAGTATAAGGGTAAAATATAAAATAACCACCACTCCCTTCGATTGAATTGAATTATCCATGGCTTCCGACTAACGCCTAGCGAATTCTTGAACATTGACTGGGATACAAGGTAAGTTTAACGAAATATCCAAGTAATTATTTGAAAATTTTTAGCTTGTAATTTGCAAATTTGAAGAAATTTTAAAAGCCTAGAACATATTGTTAGATTTGAGTTAGAAATTTATTGGAGCTAATATATATTATAGATGATTTTGCCTCAGGTTTGGATTCTTCAGAAGATCCTAAATAGTTTTCTTTGGTAATTTAAGTGCTTTGTTGAGGTAAAGATCGGAATTATATTATTGTGATGTGTATAATGATGTGATGCTAAGTATTTTGTGATGACTTGTTATGTGTCTTATGTGTGTATTTTTGATGATTTGTCCTTGCACATATCTTGATTGTTAATGTGCATCAGTTGAGAATGATCCCTATTTTCTTTTATAAAAATTTAATTAAGTCTATTTTATTCCGAATTAAATTTGTTGGACAAGTGATATTCGCCACATTAACCGGTTGTGTAGCATATTGAGTCCTGACTTCCATTGATGACTATTTCTGATACATTATATGATGAGATTGTTGAGTTATCCGCGGATCGAGTGATATAGAATTAGCACACTCCAGTTGACAACATGAGGGCAAGCGGGTAGCGCCCGTACCCTCAATGCTACGTGCATGGACGAGCGGTTCTTTGATGTTGTATTCCTGGCACGGGTGGCCACTGTTGATGATACGATTCGTTGGTACTCCATTGGTATCCGTTATTTCGTTACCTTCATACATTGCATTTCATGTCATTGCATCTTACTTGACTTTATTGTGTCGATTATATATGTCATAATTTACTGGTTTGCCTTAATGTGCCCCGTACGTCCCTTCCCTTTATACGCACCGCCCGTCGCTCCTACCGATTGAATTGTCTGTGAAGTGTTCGGATCGCTCCGACGTGAGCCCCAGTTTTCTTTTTATGTTGTGGTTGTGGTTGTGTTTGTGTCATAGCGGGTTTTCCAAGGGAATTAGATATGTCTGGTAACGTTGCCCAGTGAATATTACTAGACTATATGCTATTTTGATAGTTTGGCCGGGAAGACGCCCTGTGTAGCTGTATTTTGATATTTTCCGGTACTGGATTGTGTGTTGTGTGATCGAGCCTTGCCGCATCTATATGTGTCTGTTGTTTGGTTGGTGAATATAGATTCTATTTTCAAGTGTATAAATGTTGGTGTTTTTGAAATTTTTGGATGTCTTGCTTACGGTAGGTCATGCTGGAATTTCTACAAGCCCTCAAAAAAAAAGTTCAAATCGTTTTCGCTGTTTCACTATTAATCTTTGTTGTTTGGCGATTAAAATATTAACTTGGAACAGACCCTCACACTCAATTCACCAGGGCAGTGCAAATAAAGAATTAAATCGGCTGATATGCTGAATTGGCTAGGTTCCTGGTTCCGAAGAAAAGTAGTAGACCCTCTCATCCAAATTCTCCGCAGGTTACATCTCAATTTCACCATTTTAACACTGTGTGGAGAATGAATAATGGCTATATAAATTTTGTTGATTTTTCTCAGGGGAACAGAGCCCAAGCAATTGGCATTCTCAGCGGCATTGGGAATCACAATTGGAGTGTTTCCCATTTGTGGTATGTTGACTTTTATTGAGAGTTGAGCTGATCATCGATATTGATGTGGCCGGCTTGTATGTGTTTTTTATGAAGCTATGTACTAAAAATGGATGCAAGTGAACTTCCGTTTAGGTTATCTGTCTTCATTGTGTTTGTGACATCTACCAAGTTGTCTTCATCCAGGGGTTACTGTGTTTCTCTGTGGCATCGCTATTGCTGTACTTGGATCTATTTGTCATGCTCCGACTCTAATGCTGGCTAATTTTATTGCCACTCCTATTGAATTGAGGTAATATTTCTTCTAGCCCAAATTGAGCTTTCTCAATCTGTTTGATGTTGAGTTAAGACCATATAGTTGAGAGTTTTTAGTGTGGTTTGATGACTAATTAGATTAGTAATTGCCGTTCTATTTTAGATTACTATCTGAGCACAGCAATTATTTTCCGTTATGTGGCTACTATCCTCTATTGTGCCACTTATTGTTGAAAACTTTTCAATGCAAAATGCATATTTATGGCCCTTGGTAAAGGATCTAGTTATTGGGCGATTGAAAACAATGACTGATCATGCAACAAAATAAGAAACCACACTAAATTGGGAAACTAGAATCCTATAGTTATAAAGCTGATGGAATTATTTATTCCTTGACTAAAGCTGGCCGATATCCTTTAACTTTTTTATTGTTATCCCTTGACTGTAGCTAGTTAATATCCTCCTTGTTGGCTGCTTGTTTGGGTCGTTAATTGCCCTAATTCGGGTTTTGGGTCCATTACAGCATAATCCTTGTCTTTGTGTATGCCATGTGCGTGCTTATTCATGGGTGGAGGGAACAGAGTGGGGTAATGTCCTAGCGAGAAGGAAGACTTTTATCTATTTTACTTCTTGTTTGGTCTGAAAATGCTAGAGCTGGCATATGTTTCGGCAGGCCCAATTATTACAGCTGCCACACTTCTCTTTTTTCCTTTTCCCTTCTTGTTTCATAATAGTTTGAGTAGTTTCCCTCTTTCTTGGAGACTTGGTGTTTTTTTCTTATGTATGTGTTGCTTATAACCTCTCTGATTGCAGTTGGAGGCATTCTATTTCATTATTTTTTTCTTATGTATGTGTTGCTTATAACCTCTCTGATTGCAGTTGGAGGCATTCTATTTCATTATTTTTTGTTTCCTATGAATTTATCTGATCAAATATTCCTTTTTTATTTGGTTTCAACTTTCAGCCTAGTGTTTCCATTTTTACGCTTTGGTGAAATCGTCACTGGTGGTCCTCAATTTGCTTTGACCTCGGATGCTCTCAAGAAGGTCTTGACTGGACAGGCATCAAAGGAAGTTTTTCAGAGCATTTTCCACGCGGTATGCAACCTGTCTAATATTCAAATCTATTTCTGGGTTCTCTATTGCTATTATGCAAGCATGCACTTCAGCATGTTACGTTTGTTATGACTTAGTGTACAGGATTTTTTGGGAGCATCCCATTTTGTTAGTATCTTGATTTGAATGCTTGTTAATATTTGTGACTAATGATACTTAAACAGTTCTCCATAATTTTTTAAAGATAAATTTTCTACTTAGTCTATGAAGAAGTTCAAGTTAGCACATTCATAGTTTCTCATGGTTATCAACTATGTGAGATGGAGATACAAGCAAATGTTTCAGGCATATTCAAATTTGTCAATACTGCTCCCTTTAAATTGTGTGATCTGTGAGTGGTTTTTATTGATAATTGGACAAATTGATACATGGCCCTCTGTTCTGTCGTTGTCTAAATGAATCGAACATCTATGTTTAGATTGAAGTAAGGTTACAACACAAACAATTAGCCATAACGTGACAAACTGTGATTGGGCTCAAATTCATAGGAGACTTGTACTTGTATTGTTCTGTTCATCTTCAATATTATCCTTGATGTTATCTTATCTTTTGGCGTTAATTATGTTGAGAAATGCAGCTGTTGGGATGGCTTGTTGCTGCACCATTTATCTTTGGGGCTCTCTATGTATTGTTTGTGCCTTGTTTCACAGTCTTGGTGCATAAGTTCAACTCTGTTCCTTCAAGCCCGAAAAAGCCGCCCAACTCTCCCTCTGAAGTCAGGCTAAAAGTGAGGGATGTATGACCGCCTGTTTGAAGAATCATTGTACATAAAACTCGAGCAGAGACCATTAGCGTGGATGCACGACTACATGAAGAAAACTATATTGAAACTTGACAATCTTAGCTTCTCTGTTGAAATGTTCATTTGTATGCTGTTATGTATATGATGTTAGATCTATTGAGACATGGAAGGAAAATAGAGATGAAGAGACTATGGGTTTTACTCGCAGTTTGTATTCAATATTTTTAACTAGTTGGTTTGGCAAAATAATTGAAAGGAAGTTAGAATAAAAAGAGGAAAAATCAAAACTTTTCAGCAACTAGATAAATTTTTTTTTTCATTCTTGGCCTCGGGCTTATTTCTATCACTGCTGGGTAAAGGCCGATGCTAACTACCAGAGGGGTCCATCGCCATGTGAGGGATGGATACTATCTATAGTATAGCATCGAATCCATCGGGGATGGAGAAGAGATTGAAATTCTTGGGAATGGGATATTGATCAGAGCATTGGTTGGTGGAATCAGGGAAGAGGAAGGAGAAAACTCTCATCCTCCACCGTCAGTGTTGAGTTCTCCAATACAGATAAAACCCTTCAATCTTAACCCATTTCAGCATTTAAGATATATTAGCAAAGCAACGATGGGTATGTTATGGGGATCGGTATGTTATATAAGTTCTTTTCGTTAGGTTATTGTCTATCCATATATATCACTTGATTTAAAATCTATATGGCTCAATGAATCTCTGATTTATATTAGGGTTAGTTCTTTGATAAGCTTGAAAGAACAAAAAAGGTTCCGATTTAGAAAGTATTGAACGAAACTGTAATCAGCCAAACTATACTACATTTTCCGATTTCCCTTCTTAGTCCACGCCCCTCGGAAGCCCATGTTTGTTAGCAAAGGGTCGATCTGTTATATAGGTGTTCTTCGTCATGTCCTTGTATATCCGTATATATATTTCGATTTAAAACCTATATGAACCGATGAGCATGTGACCTATATAAGTATTATCACTTTAATAAGCAAACTCGAAACTCGAAAGAAAGCAAACAGGTCCCAATTTAGAAACTATTTAACCAAACTGTAATCAGCCAAACTATATTACATTTACCGATTTCCCTTCTTAATCCACGCCCGCTCAGAAGCCCATGTTTGTTTGCAAGCTGAAAATGAAAATATCTGGGTGAAATTGTGGTTTATGCAATTTAGGGGAGCAAAGTGCAATTTTTTTTTTATGAAAGACCAATTATTTCTCCAATCTCCATTTTCATGCTGGCCCCTTGCTTCTCTCTCAAACAAAGACTCTTGATGCACCTCTGAATCACTGATTATTGAATTACGACTCTAAGGGCGACGCCTATAATCGTAAGATTCAGCTTTACTTATGTGCTGAATTTGATATTTTAGTCATTGAGAACAAAAAATGATTTGTAATTAGTTCCTTTTTTGTTTATCGTGTTTTGTTGTTTCACCATTAAATTCGTGCGTCGGAAGGAATTATGCTCTTGAGTTTAGTCTTTAATGCTTTTTTTATTGGTGCTTTTTATTGATACAAAATAGAGCGTCGGGACCTGTGTGGATCGTGTTCTAAGTTCAGGTTGAGATTTTTAACCTTTTTCGTTACTGTAGTGGATGGTGTTCATTCAAATCAATTGCATTTTGTTGTTCGAATTAAGGTTTCTTGTTTTATTTCCTATTTTGCGATGGGTTGACTCAGTTCGTTTCTGAACTTATGGGTTTTACAACTAAGTTCCTTTTTCGCATTGTTATCCATTGTTTCCTTACTTTTAAATTAGGACCAGCTTTCATGATATCTACATGGATTAAATTAAAAACTTATTCGTCATTAACGAAGATGCCTACCCTTCGTTTTTAAACTGTTTATGTTTCATTTTTGAATCGAGTTTTGGAAAAATTTTGAACAAGGTTTATATTATTTTTCGGCTAGATAGGCCGGTTGTGTTCTATTTTACACTACCTTATGTAGTTTTTCTTATTTTATTTCATGTATTTGGTCAAATAATCATTTCTATCGATGATGTATTTCACCTGAAATGGTAATGAATATGCATCTTGTTTAGGCCACCTAAACACAATCCCGCTGCGGCCTTCGTTCATCAAACTCCCCAGCCATTTACCATCGGAGCCAATATGCAGAGAAGTAGACCCAGGTACAATGGCACTGCCATGGGCTCCATTGTACTCGATCTCCGTCCTGGTCTTGGCATCGGCCCTTTCTCTCTCGGTAATTATTTGCATCGATACTTGTTGTTGCTCAGGACTAAATTTCTGGCATGAGGGCACAGTCTAAGCTTTTGGTGCTTGATTGGATTCTTTTCTATTCCAGTCAGCCAAAAAAATTCTGAATAATTTCTGCTTCAGTTACTCAGAATCGTCCATTCTTAAAAAAATTACTGGTTCATGTATCAGGAATGCCCATATCCGAAGCCTTCGCACAAATAGAACAACAACCCAATATTTATGATGTTGTGCACGTCAAGTATTATGATGAGGTTTGCTATTCTGTTTTTTATAGACTTTATATTCACTGTATCCTTCAATGGCTGCTTTCTTTTTTCTTGTATTCATTTATCAAATTTAGGACTATCGTAGCTTTACAATACTTTAACAGCCTAATGGCATAAAATCGACAAGTTCTTACATTGATATTGTATGTTCATGTTATCAAAATCATTTCGGATGGACCCTTATAAAATACCGAAGTTCTCAAGAAACTGTATGATTGTGCTGACATCCCAGCATGATATCTTCTAAAATAGTAATGAAGCCTCTTAATTTTATCCCTGTTTTCCAGGATCCTTTGAGGCTTGACATTGTTATTAGCTTCCCTGATCATGGTTTCCACTTGAGATTTGATCCTTGGTCACAGGTAGGTTTCTTGAAGTTGATTATTTATTTGTTCTTTATTTTCGTTATGGTTTTGTGCTGTTGTTTGTTAATATATAAACATTTTACTTGTGATGCTATTGGTAACATGACTTTATTTTTGTCGTTTAACCTATCAGAGGTTGCGGCTTGTTGAAATTTTTGATGTCAAGCGTCTTCAAATGCGGTATGCCACTTCATTGGTGGGGTATGGACCTGTGCCTTTAACCTTTTTATTTACTACTCTTGTTTAACAATTGTTGTTTTGACATTCAAGTTTATTACCAGTGGACAATCCACTCTTGCAACTTTTGTTGCTATTTATGCTCTTTTTGGGCCAACATATCCTGGAATTTATGACAAGGACAGGGGTGTCTACACTTTATTTTACCCTGTAAGTGTGATTGATATCTGAACAGATCATATATATCATTTGTTTTCACTTTTCGTACTTTCAGTTTTATCTCTTGACAATTTGAATATCATTGTTTCGTAGGGATTGTCCTTTGCATTCCCAATCCCCTCACAATATGCAGAATGTTGTCATGATAGGGAAGGTATTCCTTATACATTTATACTCATGTGATCTCTCTATTTATTTGGATATATGCCCTATGAACGGTGCTAATTGGTTCTTCATTTTTACTCCACCGGTATGAAAGCTGAACTGCCATTGGAGTTTCCAGATGGCACGACTCCGGTTGCTTGCCGCGTCTCTATTTATGATGCTTCTACAGATAGTAAGGTTGGTATTGGAGCATCAATGGTCAAGGCATGTGTACCTCCATTACCCGCTGACAGTCTCTACATGGAAGAAGTGCGAGTGAAGGTAAACATTTTCTCTTGTCATTCAAATTTCTGGGCTAATCTATTCTTAAGATGTGAAGTTACTGCCACATGCAATCAATATATGTTTCAGCATACATTTGGTGTCAGTTCATGAAATGTGCCCTTCAAAACTCTGTTTTTCAGCTAGGGGAAGAACTGTGGTTTACAGTTGGTGGACAGCACATACCTTTTGGTGCATCACCACAGGTCTGACATTTTTTTCAATACAAGTTGTTCTATCCATTGCCTGACTTGTCATTAACTTTTGACTTAATAAACAAATCGTAGTCATTCATGGGCATTGCTGCTACTGCTGATTCCATTTATGGTTATATCTCAAGCATGGCATGCCATTATCTTTTTAATATAATGGACGCCAGAAAGGGAACCTTAATTTGATGTTGAACAGAAAAAAAAATTGAGGAAGAATTGGGTTTAACACATCTTACTAGCACATATGTCCAATGAAAATTGACTTGTTTTCTGCTAGATTTGTTGGTTCTGAGATGATCGTCTGTGCTGTATTATGTTGCTTTTACTGTAAGGATTTTAATCTTTTTTGCCTTAATCAATTAAATCACTTAGTTGCTGTTTTCTGTTGATAACTCTTTTTGTTTCACAGATTGTTGTTGTTTATATTATGTATGGCTATGATGGTTCAACTAACTGTTATAAAATTTGTGCACACCCAAATTTTTTTCAGAGTCAATCTTTATTCGATTAATTGATATAAATAGATATGGGTTGCCTTTATTGGTACGTACAAGGTGACATGCATTGTATTTTGTCGCTTAGCAACCGACCTTATCTATGTCATAAACCTTCAGTTTCTTGCTGGCATGACATCCTAAACATAATTGGCATCAAGACATACATGTGAAGGAAATTGACTTCAGAAGCTGATTGTCTTTTCATCTATATGGGCTGCCGTTTTGATAATTTTATTTGTGAGATTATGTTGATGGCATTTTCATCTGCCTACAGTCATCTTGCAGATGGCATGTATTTCATTCATCTTCATTTTTATACAGGATGTTTGGACTGAATTAGGGCGCCCTTGTGGAATTCATCAAAAACAGGTAGCATGATTTCGCCTTCTCATAAGGATGAATGCTCTTGGTATCACAGTAATTATATTCCTGTGTGATACAGGTGGACCAAATGGTGATTCATTCTGCTTCAGATCCTCGGCCAAGGACGACTCTATGTGGTGATTATTTCTACAATTATTTTACCCGCGGCATGGACATTTTATTTGATGGACATGTGAGTTTTTTCTTTAAGCTTTTTTTCTCTGCCAACTGCGTGAACCTATGGGTAAGATGCAAGAATGGTTTTGGCGATTTTGCAGACTCATAAAATCAAAAAATTTGTGCTGCACACCAACTATCCCGGGCATGCAGATTTCAATTCGTACATGAAGTGCAACTTTGTGATACACAGTTCTGACTGTAGGTTTTTGGTTGATATATAGATTCATATTCCTGTCTGTCAAGGAATGGACAAACTGATATCTATACTTTTGTTTCATATTCTCAGTCAGTGGGGCATTTGATCAGGATGTGAATGCATCAAAATGTGCTATCACACCTAGCACGCAGTGGGAGCAAGTTAAGGTGGTTTGCATACTACATTATGTGTTAAGTCGGACACGGTTACACTCGTTCAATCGATGAGTTCCTGTATTTGTGGTATTCCACAGGAAATTCTTGGTGATTGTGGTCGTGCCGCCATTCAAACTCAAGGCTCCACAAGTAACCCTTTCGGGTCTACCTTTGTATATGGATATCCGCATATTGCTTTAGAGGTATATCCCGTGTTTCGAACTTTTTGGTGGTTTTGTGGTTTTGTTAACGTATTTTCTCCTGACGCAAACTTGTGCAGGTGATGAAGAATGGTTATATTGCTACTGTAACTCTTTTTCAGTCCTAAAGCTTTGTACAGGTCTGTCGATATTCTGAAACTTAACATTTGTTGACCAATTAACATTTCTCATTGCCATCTTTTTTCTATAAATTGAGGAAGCGTTTGCAATATGTTAAATTTTATTCTTCATTTCGTCACTTCGATGGGGAGATAATCAGGAGAGGACAAAGTTAATTTTTTGTTTAAATGTTTCTTAAAAGCTTAGTATCAAAAGGTAATTTTTTTATTGATATACATATTGATTGTTGCCAACTCAAGTCATATTTGGATTCAAGTTTTTTTATTATTCTTTTCATTTATTTTTGTATTTTTTTTTTTTTTTGGTCAGGAACAGGTAAAGATTGTACAAAATAGAACAAAGATGTTGAAATATTCTAATAGTGAACAAACATCCAAAAAGTCTTGTGTTTGTAAACTTTTATCTTCGTTGTAATTATCCTATGAAACTTCACTGACTTGGGTCCACGCGTTCTTTCATTCTTTAAGTTTATCTTTGGCTTGAAATACGATATTTTATAACTTTAATTTATTAAATAATAATATATCTTACACTATATTCTAATAGAAATATTAAAATGTCATGTTTTGTTTTGTTTTGTTTTGTAAATCTTTATAGCATAGATATTATCTTTGTGAGGTTTTATATGTATGTAAGAAGGTTCAATGAAATTCATGGTTTAAAAATAATATTTAGTAATTTTGTTTAAAAAGTAATACATTTGATGAAAAAAATAATGCATTTTCATGTGTAATTACTAATTTCAATTTAGAGTAAATTTTGATTAAGTCCATGAATGTAGTTTAAACTAATATTTCTAGTATGAAAATAATATTTTTTATATATTATTTTGAGGATGAATTAATAGTACATATTTGTCATTAAAATTATTTTGACATAAAAAGATGATCTTTCATGGATCGAATCAATTTGGATATCTATATCATAAAATTGACCACATTGGTATATCACAAATTTTTGTAATGTTTATAAAACATCTACATTTTTTATAATAATATATATTCCTACACTCTCAATAGTCAATTACCGGGCTCCGATTGACTAAATCAATCATATGCCCGTTGATTTTAATAGTCAATCGAACTAATTAAAAAAAAATGATATCATATCAAATGTTATTCAGTGGAGAAGCCATGAGTTTATTAATTTAAAGGACCTTTGAATCGAATGTTATTGGACCAAACTTGGATAATAGTTATAACATAAAAACAACCATTATTTTCATCATCACTTAGTTTTGTTACAAGGGTTGTTCTATTATTTCCAAAAAAAAAAAAGTAAGGCTCATCGCGTATTCGACCAACGAGGCTACGTTGATAATTTGGGAAACTTGAGGGGTTCTGAAATTATTTTCGAAGATCAGGCTGTGTTGATATTCCCCCACGTCTTCCTTCGCCCATGTCAGTGTCCAAATGGTACTCTGAATCTCTCTTCACAGCCAACACCTCTGCTTGCGCTGCCAAAGAATAAGAAGAAGAAAGCACGGCCCGTCTTTCAAATTTGGGAAAAATCAAATCCATGATCCTTTCAACTTACATATTTTTCATGTTATAAAGGTTAGTCTATTAATAGCTAACACCCTATATAGGTCAGATGTCCCTTAGCCATACATATTTTAAATCGAGGGATATGCACGAGTAGACAGGGACCTGGGGGAGAGAACTTATATAACGTACGAACTCCCAGAGCATACCCTGACAATATTTCAGCGGGGAATATGCTCCACAGGAGAATCGAACCCGTGAAGCCGGAGAAGATACTTCCACATCACCCCAAACATTACCAACTCGTCTGTGTCCCTGGGGGTGATATATGTCTTCTTCATTTCGATCTTGTAAGTGATATTAAAATCGAAAATTTATGTTTGAAAAAGAATGCAAGTTACATAACTAAAATACATATTTATTTTCAACGAGACCAAATGTGCAAAATGTGCAAATTCAAGGGAGCAAAAATATATTTGTCCCATTAGATTTTCAACAACATAATTGAAAATTTATCTAGAATTTTAAATGGAGAAACGAAAAACTAAATATATAATAAAAAAATATATAAAAACCTTCGTGATATAACATAAAACGCCTCCAAGAATACATTACCTTTGAGATGTGTGGCTTGATGAGAGGTCATGGCCACAGCAAAACCAGGAATAACATTGTACACGTACATCAGAGCATCTTCCGCCGCCTTCTTACTTTGTATTCCAAAAGTTTTAATAACAATGGTAAGTATCATATATTGTGTAATGTAGATGTTGAATACAAAAAGGAAGAAATTTTTGTTTTAAAAATCTTATTTCAACTAATAAGTCATGCATAATTTTTGAATTTACGAGTCTCGTGCAATCGTTCACATGCACACATAAGATGTGATCCATCTCACGAGCAAACGTGGAGTTCATGCAATCGTTCACATGCACACATCAGGTGTGATACATATACGAGCATACGTGGAGTTCAGTAAAAATGTTTAAAATCAAAATTTTATTACATATCCACCTAATTTTAAAATCTGGCTTAAAACTTATTAAAAATACTAATAGATTGCCGGTTGATATGTTGTTAACGTGTTCGATAAACTTTTTTGAATGATTTAAAGATATTGATATATTTGGTATTATAAGATCTTTTATATGTCAAAATTAGCAAGAGAGTATAATATTACTCAAAAATAAATTTATTGTTCACATAGATTTAATCAACAAAACTTGGTTAGGATAAGAGTTCATCTAATAATAAGAAGAATGTATGAGATTCAAGAAAAATTAAATAAAATGTTAAAATAAGATTTTCTTTAACGACGACCCTACTTTTTATTAAACCCGATCATAAGTGCAAAATAGCTTATTCTGACAGCCTACTTATAAGACGCGCGGAAATATTTTCATCAAACAAATTTCAAAACTCATAAGCTCCGGAACATCTCATAGATATGGAGATCATAAGCTCGACCAAACACTTTGTCGATCTATTCGGAGAAATATGAATAAAGATGTGATAGCTAGGACATGGAAATTAACCTCGGAAAGACCGAAGACAAAATTCTGAGGCAACGGTCTTTGGGACTCTCTCCTTTGGCTGTTGGTCCCGAGATAAATACAATGTAGCCTTCATGCTCAGCTGGTGATGGAGATTGAGCTTCGGATTCTGCACTGAAAAATGCCAATTGCAACACAAAGAAGCCAAATAAAATAATCACACCACCTTTCATCATATTTTTCCTATGATTTTTTTTTAATTTTTTTTTTTTTGGTTTTCACCTCACGTTGTTGCTCTAGGTATTTATTTATATATTGAGGTTTAATGATGTTTTTCTTTTATTTCTGGGATTTTGTTGCATTAAAATGACAAGGGTGTTTGGACTTTATGTTTTCTTAACGTTTGGTATTCTTTATTGCCATGTTTAATTGGTGTGGTGATTAAATGGTTAATGGGTTTGTTGAGTTAAAGAGGCGTTACCATGAAAATTAAATGAGTGAGATGAGATTAATGAATCAGAAATTGACTGAGATATTAAAGGGAAATTGGTTTTTATGGAACATTATAATCTTGTTGGTGAGTTAAATAGAGGGAAAAAGGTAATTTTGATCCCCTATCTTTAACTGTTTTCTCAATTAGTCATGTAATTAGTCAAACGTTAGTGTTGATCCTTTAACTTTTAACATTTAACTATTTTAATCCGATTTTACTGAATTGACCAATTTTGACATTAAAATTTCTGACGAGACGAAATTAGTTTGATTACATGGCAACAAATTTGGGAATCTTTGAATTTAACGTAATATTATCCTACTTTGAATGAAACGTTATTGGATAAAAAAATATAAATTATAAACAAATGGTTAAAAAGACACAATTAAAAACACCAAACTTCTTTCGCTAATATTATTATATAAATATATTTGTATAAGAATATATGTTAAAAAGCAAAAACTAAGCCATTCTTTTTTATAGTCCTCGTCTGATCTGACTAATTCCAGCTGCCACGATTATGAGATGATTGTAGATGTTCTTGCATCAAAATCACCCGTCAAGAATCGATAATTCGTACTTTCCACTCATGAGATATTAAAGGGAAATTGGTTTTATGGAACATTATAATCTTGGTCATTGGACTTAAATTTGTTGGTGAGTTAAATAAAGCTATTACAATATCAATTAGTTTTTCTTATTTGGTCAAACATTAGAAAGTTTGATAGGATTCAAAATCGTAGGAGGGAAGTGAATGTCATTCATTTCTTTTTTTTTTAATTGACACAAATTTGAAAACATATACACGTAGAAACTTTTCGATTTTCAAATAGCATATACTTCTCGGGTAAAATAAAAATTTCAATTAAAGTAAAGGTTCCGGATGACAATGTCATCGGGATAGATTATATTTTCAAGATAAATTTTATCTTCCATATGAGATAATTCTCACTAATCTGAAATAACTCTTCCAGTAAATTTATTGTAGGGTTCTTCTGTACCTGCAACAGAACAAAGAAAACAGCAACAGTGGGACACCCGAGGGAGTCCCGGTCAGTGTACTGTAAAATAAGCAAGCACAGTAATAGCCGAGAACTAGAACTGGTTAGATCTAAGTGTTTGGCTCATACACCAAATCACAGACCCTTTCTAATGACACCAACTTCACACAGAACACGGAACAGGACACCAGAACGATGAGGGTAACACTCAGAACCCAGCCCGGTAACCACCCGAGGCCACGGCTACGCGCAAAGGCAGCCCGCAAGCCACTGGTACACACCCCATGCCGAAACCCCTTATCTCTAGAAACCTAACACTTCACAGAACTGAGACAGAGGCTCAGACAAGAAGAGATCGTGGTTCTCTCACAGAGATCGACGACGAAACTCACAGAGAGGGCCGAAGAAGAGAGGCGGTGAAAAACATATACACGTAAAAACTTTTCAATTTTCAAATAACTTATATTTTTCGGGTAAAATAAAATTTTCAATTGAAGGAAAGATTCCGGATGACAGTATCACCGGGATAGATTATATTTTCAAGATATTATATTTTTCGGGTAAAATAAAATTTTCAATTGAAGTAAAGATTCCGGATGACAGTATCATCGGGATAGATTATATTTTCAAGATAAACTGTATCTTCCAGATGAGATCATTCTCACTAATAAAATATATCTGTCGGCTGAAAAAACTCTTCCAATAAATTTATTATTCGGAAAGAGTAAATCTTCTAGGTGAACAGATCGTCCAAATAAACATATATTCATCTCATTGCGGCACACTACATATCTCATTTCAAAACGTAGATTCATATACGTAAATGATATAGCCAAATTATCTCAGCCGACGAGCTACCACCACCTCGAGAGCTCGGGACGTCGGGATTGCTTGTAGATGTGAGACAATGCTTCGTGATTCCTGCAGCCACAGAAACATAGATTCATATACGTAAACATATACATCACATATGTTTGTCCAAAGCACATAGATAATCTTACATGAAAGCGGAAGCCATTTTGAAATTAGATCCAAGTTCTTGTAGGACAAGAAACTTTGCTAGCATCCATTGGTGAAACATCGTTCTAACTGTCTTCAAAACATAATCTTACAACACATGAGCTATCTGAGTATGCACTCAGCAAGTTTGGCTTAGTATATAACAATATACATTGAACATATATATTTACCAATTGCGTGGATGGTTTAAAATATTTTCAGTTGATAACTATAAATTACAATCACGTTGCATGACAATCAATAGCGCTTAATATAGGATATGTCTTTATCAAATTAGTATTTTTTTTTTTTTCCATTTTGTGGGTATTCACCGCACTGTATCATTGGTGGTTTTTTCGTCTTTCATGTATTTATTACTCTGTCTTTTTGATGTACTGTCACCATAGCAATTTTGTTTATCAAGCCATATAATGAGAGTATTGTCTCAATGTACGTGATAAAACATAAATGAAAAGGATCATTGCTTTGGACAATAACAGCATACTTGAGTTACAAATATCTGCTTTGACAATACATTTATACA
Source organism: Dorcoceras hygrometricum (assembly GCA_001598015.1). Classification (NCBI taxonomy): domain Eukaryota; kingdom Viridiplantae; phylum Streptophyta; class Magnoliopsida; order Lamiales; family Gesneriaceae; genus Dorcoceras; species Dorcoceras hygrometricum. The sequence continues at coordinate 123,947 of KQ987720.1, forward strand.
TAAGCTACATTTATCTGACCAGTGTCTGTGGTTGCAGGTTCTTGACCGAAAAGCATCCAGTTCATTCCCCGATGACAGAGCTACCGACATGTACTCTCGTATTCCACAATACTTGACCGAAAAGAGGACAGAGCTCCCGACTTGTACTCTTGTATTCCTCAAGCTATATTGTGCCTAGACCCGGTGATACCTCGTTGTAGCAGAGATCCCGACCTCTCGACGTGACGGTCCGACGTGGTGATAGCTCATTAGCTGGGATTACATCAATATATATTTACCGATTCCGTGGATGCTTTAAAATATGTTCAGTTGATAACCCTGGTGATACCTCGTTGTAGCAGAGATCCCGACCTCTCGACGTGGTGATAGCTCATTGGGCTGGGGTTACATCAATATATATTTACCGATTCCGTGGATGGTTTAAAATATGTTCAGTTGATAACTTTAAATTACAATCACATTGCATTACAATCAATAGCGCTTAATATAGGATCCGTTTTTAGTCTATACTGTCTAATAATATTTCATTTGTGGATTTTCCATCTTTCAGGTTCTTACTATACTGTATCAATAGTGTTTTTTCATTTTTTTTTTTGGGCACTGTATGATTAGTATTTTTTTCATCTTTCATGTCTTTGTGACGTAACTGTCACCATTGAAATTTTGTTTATCAAGCCATATAACGTGTGTATATCTGCAATAAAACATAAGTGAAAAGGATCATTGCTTTGGACAATAACAGCATACTTAAGTTGCATGTATCCTTGGGTATGGAAAAAAGAGCATATGCAGAATACTTTGGCTCCACCTTTGATAGGAGACTTGTTGGATTATGCAAATTGGATAGGATTGGATGCCCCTACCTTCGTTTAACTCGGAAAATAGTTAACACGTAGGGCACTTGTTTGCTTGATTATGGGAGGTTTTGGCCTAGTCCCCCTCTCTGTACCGTTGATTCGATTTATGCATTCTCGTTTTCAAAAAAAAAAAAAAAAGTTGCATGTATCTGCTTTGACAATACATTTATACATAAGCTACATATATTTTGCCTAAAGCTCGTAATGTCATGATACCTATAATTACAACCGTTACGGGTTTGATCCCAAGGATCAAAGATTTACGTGGTTCGGTTATAAATCAACCTACATCTACGGGAGGTTCCACTAAGAATTGAATAGAGTTATAGAATACAAGCTACACACTCGAATTCACTCTAGTCTCCATTTCTTTTCACACAATGGGCACTCTCTTGAATTCACACGCTCTCTGTGTTGCTTTCTGGAAGAAGACGTTCTGATCTAAGTGCCTAGGGGTATGCCCTGTTTCCTCCTTTTATACTTCTTAACCTCCTTCCCTCTTTTCCCAAGGTGATCAAGATTCATGGCATTTACAAAATAACCGCTCCAGGGGATAGCAGCTGACCAGACCAGGACTGATTCTGTCTTCTTGAACATAGTGAAACTTGCTCACAACAACTAGCAGGAAAGTTTTCACTGTCTTAAAAGAAGATTCTAAAATATCAATATCTCCAGATTTATCATGGAACAAGCTTAACCAGATATCTACCAAGTAGAATAAGTCTTTCGGAAATGAAAGAATGTCCGAATAAAAACATATCTGTCGGATGAAATAACTCTATCGAATAAAAAAATCAATCTTGCGAATAACATGGCTCCTCGGATAACATGGGGCATTACAGTTCTTCTCGGCTTCAATAAATTTTTTTTCCTCAAAATTTGAAGTACCTCATAATTCCATATATTCTCATCGCTTCTTCTCGTTCCCAAGTTGCTTCTTCCACGCAATGGTTTATACCATAAAATCTTTACCAAGTCGATTTTGTTGTTCCTCAACAGTTCATGATAAATAACATGCGAGGGATCTGCCAAGTATTTTCACAAATTTGAAAGCCATTGTGGATGCCTCCTAGCCTAGGTGGTAACACAATTCTATATGCTTTGTTCCCTTATTCTTTCAAATATATTGCGTACAAGCCAATAAATCAGGGACTTAATTTCCATTATCTTAACAGCAATATGATCGCCAACAGAAAACTCCAATTTTTTTTTATGAGAACGTAAAAAGAATTATAGGCTCAGTTTGGACAAGCTTTTTAAAAACGCTTTTAGTGTTATTAAAGGTAGAAAAACTTAAAACATGTGTTTGGATTTGAAAAATATTTTAAAAAACTAGTTTGAAGTACACTTTTTAAGAACAAGTGAAAGATGTTTTATAATGTTTTTAGAATATAAAATATAGGTAAACTTTATACGAATGGTCAATTAAATTTTTTTTATTAGATTAATCTTTTTAATGCTATTTCTTAACTATAAATCATTTTCTAAAATAATTATCTAAACATGTTTTAATTTAAACTATTTTTCTTAAAATAGTTGTCCAAAACACATACTTACCTTTAAAAAGACTTTCAAAACATTTTGCAAGAATTTATTTAAAAACACTTTTATAAAAATATTTTAAAAAACTTGTCCAAACGGAGCCGTATAATATCACGAGTCGCAGGTCTCCATCTCTACTTAGGTTATGTCCACCGACGACTCGGAAGAAGCAATTGATGTGATAATTATATGGTATAATATAATTGCACTGGTGATATTTTATTAAGTTGAGTCATCTACGTACATGCAACAATATTCCAACCCCACCTACTAATTTGGTAAATTATATGTACATTTTATTCACATAAGAAAATTATTAAATCACCTACTTCCCTTCATTAATCGGGAAATAATAGTTAAACATCCACATCGCAATCTTATATGTCCCTATACTTATGTCATCCATGCTTTTATATTATGATTCGTTTTATTTTTCTTCTGATTTTTTTTATTGGTTGATTGTTTATATATTACTTGCCAAGATACCCGTTTCTCAATTTTATGTTGTCATCAAGTCCGTAATTGCAATCATTTGATGGGAGTTTTAGTATGAAAATATGATAATGGAAAACACCATAAAGTCATGGTGAATATAATTAAATTTTACAAATTTCTAGTTGTATAATTTTGAAACAGCAAAAGTAAAAGGTATTTGTTTTTTATTAGGTATACTTAGGACTGTAAGCAAATCGAATCGAGTCGAAATTCATGAAAAATTTAGTATTCGAGTTCGAGCTCGCATATTCGAAGTTCGATTTGTTGTCATTTGCGGCTCGAATTCGATTCGATAGAGAGCTCGAGTTCGAGTTCGATTAAAAATATTCGGTTGGAAATTAAGGTTTAGAATTTAAATATATTTATTTATTATACATTATATACAATTAAAACAGTAATAATAATAATAAATTTTTATTATAAATATTTATAAATATATAAATACATTATATACACATATATTTCTAATATATCAGATACTATATATATACTATTACATATTATTATTACTTAATAATATATTATTAAGAACAACATATCTATGCATATAAATGTTATTAGATTATTAAGTAGTTTGGAAAAATTTTATTCATCTAAATATGTATGAAATAAGAATAGTAATATGATTCTTATTAAAAATAATAATAGTAGTATTATTTTTAATATATATATACACACACACATTATCGGGGCGGGTTCGGGGAGTTCGAGGATGGGGGTGCTATTACAATCCCCATACCCATTTGATTGGGGGATATAAAATATTCTCTATACCCGCCGCCCCATTTCGATTTTTTCCCACGGGCCCTCAAACCCGCGGAGAAAATTGTCATCCCTATCCATAAGACACTTTACACAGCATAGGAAACTGATGTTCTTTTTTTAAAAAAAAAAAAACATTATTCAGTAAGAGTCTTCCATTTATGCGAACAGTGGAGAAAAGTTGAACACAAAAAGAAAACTTAAATCCTCTCCGCATAGCAAAGCTCCTCCCAATATCGACAATGGCTCCAACTCCCACAATCTTCAACTGCAACCACGAAGAATACGGCGGCGGAACCCCTTTCTCCCCAAGACTCCGGCCACTGTCGGCGGCTCGCCGCAGCATCCCTTCACACACACCCTACACCAGTCCTCTCCATTTCAAAGGAATCCCGTTCTCTTGGGAGAAGATCCCCGGAATCCCCAAGTACCAAGAATCCCACAACATATCGAAATCTACAAGGAGCCTCCTCCCTCTCCCGCCGGCCGCCATCGCCGCCTCCGCCACCTCCGCCACGAAGACCGATCCGTTTCTCGTAGCCCTCGTGGAATGCTCCAAGGATGATCATCATGCCACAAATTTTGGCCATGTCTGGAAAGGGAGCTCCAAGAATTTCATTACAAGGACTCTAAGCGACAGCTTCGGATTCATTAGCATCTACGGCTCTTGCAAGAGAAGCCGTGCTGTGTCGGAATCCATTGTTTATCTCCCAAGATCGAGTACTTGATTATAAGATCACTGGTAATAATTACCGACAAAAAACTTTAATTATTATCAGTTTGAATGTTAGAAAAACATATTATATTAGATCATATTCAATAGATGGAATAAAAACATTTCCTGGGCTTCTTTTTCTTTCTCTGTCGTGAATTATTATGTGTTAATATGGGACAAGTCGATCGAAGTGCTTGGTAATGGTGCTTGTTCCTATATATTTCAAGATTTATAAATCTAATCTTTATTAGAATAGAGCAGGAAAGATTTGGAATTTACTAGAAAAAAAAAGTATACTTTTTTTTTTCTGGATTTATGTGTGATTAACATAATTGCATGTGAAGTTTATTTGGAGAGTATCCATGTGAGAGTTCCAGTTCAGTAGAGAAATCTTTGTACGAACAGGCGTGCGCCCAGCTCGCAATAATTGATATGTGAGGGGAAATGATTAATCATATGTTATTTAAAATACTTCTAGAAAATATCAGTAAAAGATTTTTTATGATACCAAAGTGTTCAAATCCATGGTGGTAATTTTTTCTTTAATGGAAAATTGCATGTACGATCATTTATATAAAATGTTAGTTTATTAATGGGCTAACCTCCTATGTAAGTCAGAGCCCCCTTGACCCATATAGGTTTTAAATCGAGGGATATGCACGAGTAGACAGGGGTCCGGGGGAGATGACTTATATAACGTAACGGACTAACTCTCAGAGCATACCCCACAATATTTTAATGGGGAATATGCTCCACACGAGAATCGAACCCGTGAAGCCGGGGATTTATATTTGTATTCTGGTCCTCAATCTATCTAATTTTATAGTTAGTATGTTATATTTGATTTCATTTCTTGTAATTATAAATGTTATTTTAAAGATAGCCTATTTAAAAGGACTAATCCATAGGCATAGGTTAGAGGTCACTTAGCCCATACATGGTTAAGGTCGATGGATATGCACGGATAGACAGTGACCTGGGGTGTACTTATATAACAGGTCGACCCCACAATATTTCAGTGGAGAATATGCTCCACACGAGAATCGAATCCGTGAAATCGGAAAGAAGACTCTCACATCATCCCAAATCTTATTTAACATGAAATTAATAATTCTTTTTTCTAAAAGTTAACCCATTAATGGGCTAACCCCTGTATAAGTCAGAGGCCCCTTTACCCATATATGTTGGTAAATCGAGGGATATGCACGAGTAGGCAGGGGTCCGGGGGAGAGGGCCCATATAACGGACTAACTCCCAGAGCATACCCCCACAATATTTCAGTGGGAAATATGCTCCACACGAGAATCGAACCCGTGAAGCCGGGGAAGTTACCACACATCACCCCAGATCTTACCAACTCGTTTGTGCCCCTGAGGACTGAAATTAATAATTCTAAATCGAGGGATATTCTCCTGAGTACCGTGTGTACCAGGCGGGGACTTCTCCCTTAGATCATTATGCAAAGCGGAGGCTCCCCTGAACATTAGCTACCCTGTCCCCTTTCAAAAACCGACTCGATCGTTACAAATATTGAAAATCTTGGTAGGAGTTAAAAGGTCATGTGAAGTGTGCACGGAACGTTGACACTTGACCTTAGACTCAATGGTAGCATGAAACCCAAATACTATGTCCCCGAACATACACTTTCAAAGAATTAATGGAGACCATTCAACTGAAACCAATGGAGAATTATTGGGTTTCCTAATAGAACTGCCTTCCCGCTCAAGGTTCATTCCTGCATATTGATGTGTTATATTTATTTGTTCGTCAACTTAATCCTTGTGATTTCGAGTTACTGGAACTAAAGTAAAAGCGTTTAACAATAGGATTTTAACATAGTTCGGTCAAAGACCTATATCTATGGTGTCACGCCCAGACATCAAACTAATCCACTAAATAGTGTATCAGTTCAAAGACTTCTGTTTTATTGTGATGCATAAATGAAGAACATATTTAATAGAATCTCTTTGGTGAACATCACCCATCTTCTTATTCGCTTATCTCAAACTCGCTTCGATGTGCGGATGGTTCCCTTTCGAGAACAACACCTTTCTCTCCAGAGATATGAATGGACAACTCTTCTCGTTGAATATGTACCATTAGCTCTTGAAAGTGCTCAACACAAAATGAATATATTGGTACCGACAGAACCTTGTCTCGGCTATATTCGCAACACGGACGGAACAATAACTGCTTCTAGTTCTTCTTCGTAAACTACTACTACATCAGAAATATATAGGCATGTATCATATCTAATATTAGTATAGAATCTACATACAAGCGTAGTCAAATCTATCATAAAATCATCTTGACAATATTGAATAATCCTTCCCATCTCAGTTTCTGGACGTGGACAATAATTGGCACCATATTGATGTGTTATATTTATTTGTTCATCAACTTAATCCTTGTGATTTCGAGTTACTGGAACTAAAGTAAAAGCGTTTAACAATAGGATTTTAACATAGTTCGGTCAAAGACCTACATCTATGGTGTCACGCCCAGACATCAAATTAATCCACTAAATAATAGTAAAGTTACAATCTTGCATGACTTAATTCAAACATCAAAGACTTCTGTTTTATTGTGATGCATAAATGAAGAACGTATTCGGTAGAATCTGTTTGGTGGACATCACCTATCTTCTTATTCGCTTATCTCAAACTCCCTTCGATGTGCTGAGAAACTTTCCAGGGGGTCACCCATCCCAAAATTGTCTCAAGTCAAGCACGCTTAACTTTGAAATTTTTAAGTGATGAGCTCCCGAAAAGAAGATGAACCTTGTTGGTATGAGTAGTACCAATTAAATCTGATAAGTCTTACTCAACTAACCTCAATTACATCTATAACTTCTCAGTCTCGTAATCCCTCTCTTAGTACGGTGTGGTTCGGGGACGAACCAAGCTGAAGCTGATGGGCATGTGATGTTCGAGGCTCAAAAGAGGGCGGGAGTGGTCGCCAGTGCCAAGAGGTTGCACGGACAATGAGCGGCTCCTGACAGGCTTCTAGAGACGAAGGGGCACATGAATGAACCGATCCCACATCAGAGATATGAATGGACAACTCTTTTTGTTGAATATGTACCACTAGCTCTTGAAAGTGCTCAACACAAAATGAATGTATTGGTACCGACAGAACCTTGTCTCGGCTATTTTCGCTATACGGATGGACAATAGCTGCTTCTAGTTCTTCTTCATAAACTACTAATTAACACATCATAAATATATAGTACATAATCTAAATACAAACGTAGTCAAATATATCGCAAAATCATCTTGACGATATTGAATAGTTGACTAGGATAATTTAATATTCCTAATCTCAATACAAGCCAACCAAAAAAAATAATAGTCACGTGTCAAGATTGTCACATAGCACAAAGTAGCCACAAACACTTCAGTAATAATTGCGTACCAAATTATTAATATCTGGGATCATAATGGGGGACCAAATGGGAGCAAAGAAATCGAAACACTCTGGAAAATTTCAACTTTTTGGAATAAAATCCGTTTCTTGGTCTGTGCTCGACTCTTTAGGATGGATTATTCTTTAAGTTTCTGTAACACTTTTTGAGTTGCTAACATAATGATTAAATTCTCAGTGGATATATTTTTTTTTTGGGAAAAAAATTTATATTTAACAACTTATAAGATGCCGAAAGAAGCTTTTTAATGATATTTAAGTTTAAACTCTCTGCTCGCTTCTTTTCATCTCTTCTTGGCTTCCTACAATCAGCCATGAAGTGATCAGGTCTGTCACAGTTATAATATTTGTCATCAGAAGGAGTTAAAGTTTCTCTTAGGAGAATCAAATGAAGAAGGTTTCGCGACTTTTAAATGTCCCGGCGTTCAGTTTGAGCTTTACAATTTTCAAATTTTAAGTTTCTGTAACACTTTTTGAGTTGCTAACATAATGATTAAATTCTCGGTGGCTATATTTTTTTTTTGGGGAAAAAAATTTATGTTTAACAACTTATAAGATGCCGAAAGAAGCTTTTTAATGATATTTAAGTTTAAACTCTCTGATCGCTTCTTTTCATCTCTTCTTGGATTCCTACAACCAACCATGAAGTGACCAGATCTGCTATAATTATAACATTTATCATCAGAAGGAGTGTTAAAATTTCTCTTAGGAGAATCAAAAGAAGAAGGTTTCGCGACTTTTAAAAGTCCCGACGTTCGGTTTTAGCTTTAAAATTTTCAAATATTTTTGTTATGAATTACGTTATTTGTTTTCTTTCATTTTAAAAATTTAGAATCTGATATACTGTGATGGCTGGTACTAACCTGAAAAGAACTAATTAATTTTTATAGGATATTTAGATGTGCACCGTAGGCATTCAACGACCCAATAATTAACCCTAGTGCCCCCAAAACACACAAAGTGTGTAAAATAATTTTAATCATATTTTAATTTGTACTGTTACTGTAATTCGATAATTATAATGTTTCGTAAATATAACATGATTATAAATTACAATGAAATCTAGAAATATTTTTATCATATCATCGTTTTGGCAAAATTCCTTTCAATACATCTGTGAACTTAAGCTTCTTCAAATTACTGTTTATTTAAATATAAAAGTTCCCTTTATATTAAACAATTATAAAACTTAGTATAATGAGATTCTGAATTTTAGATCTAGGCTAACTCATACTTAAATGAAACGTTAGTAATTAATGTCCATAAAAATATTTGTGTCTTTGATTTTTCAGTATTTAATTTGAGGCATATAAATATTGTTGAGATAATATTATATTAGATATTTTGAAAAGCATTATTTAATACATGAACGACAAGAAAAACAATAAAATTGATATCTGTATTATAGTTTCCTTCGTGTGACGCAATGTTGACTAAACACTGTAGGATATTATATATATATATACGCAGAGTGCACCTATTGTGTGTGTTAGGACGTTGTTAGGCACATGAGTTCAGGGAGGTGCATGTCTAACTACTGGTGCTGTCTCATTCCTTTAAAGATCAGTCTTCCCCCTTACCCTTACCGACAACCCTATCCACCGCAGATATAATATTAACCATTAAGATACGATATCACTTTTACAGCCCACCTGACCAACCAGATTAAACAACGTAACATCATCAGCTTGACGTACAAGAGCTTTTCAGTAGGTCACACATACAGTACTTCTCTCACTCATGCACGACAATATATACTGATGATAGATTCTATCATCATCATCATCTTCATCAACATATATATATATTCAAATGCATAATATTAATTAATACATAGTGGGTATATTAATGAGAAAACTATTACCGTCAGCTTAATTATTTCAAAATTTCTGCCGACACAAGAAAATTGTGTGTGTTGCATTGCTGCATATTAACCATCCGATAATAGTATGATAATATCCACTCTGTCTAAATCCTTACCAAAGATGTAATATCTATATCCTTTTGTTTTAATCTTCATATGATACTTACGATTCAAGTCATTTATATAACTCTGGTACACCTGATCTCATGCATAATAATGGCAAAAATATATTTTTAGCTCGTGCAAATGCACACCAAGAGCCTGTACTTGATAGGAGATAGATATTACAGGCCACCAACCAATTAATTTTTACAAATATTCCAATTCTTAATGAGAAACCTACCTGCATAGACTTTTACCCACATCTGTATCACCAAGAGTCCTTTTAATCTGTCTCATTATTCAAATTTTTGGAGACACGTTCCCTTAAAAAAATTACTTTGATGTCAAAATTAATTATTTTTCATTACGTAAGAACCAAGCGCTTACCACTAGGCCAAAATAGCGAATGTGTGTTGAGTTAAGCGTGCATGGATGAGAGCAGTACTGGGATGGGTGACCTCCTGGAAAATTCTCGTACGTTAAGCTGCTGACGTTGTTGGCCATGTGATCTATAAAAGTGTGATGCTAGACGACTAATACGATATCTGTTGGGTATAGGGTCGGCGATAGGATAAGGAATAAGACTGATCTCTAAGGGAATTGAGACAACACCAACAGTTAGACACACACCTCCCCTAACTCATGGGTCTAACTACCTAACCCTAATGTACATAATAGTTGCACTCTGCGCTGTCATATTATAAGGAAATAAAATTGCATCTTGGCTAACAGCTATAACTTTTGACTTAGTGGTACGCGTTTGATCCTAACAATGTGTAACTTTATTTCCTTATAATATGACGGAGCGTGCACCAATTGTGTGTATTAGGGTTGGGTTGTTAAACCATAATTTTGGGGGATTGAGTGTTTAATTGCTGGTGTTGTCTCAGTTCCCTTTGAGATTAGTCTTACCATTTTCCGACCGTCGGTCCTATCCCACACAAGCAGAGATAATATTATCCTTAAGATAACTCGTCACAATCTTACTGCACACCTGACCAATCAAATCAAGCGACATCATGTCAGCAGCTTGATGTACGGGTACTTCGCAAAAGGTCACTCATCCAGTACTTTTCTCACCCATACACACTTAACACTGTCACAATCCAAAAGCTCGAAAACGTATAGGATCCATTAAAAAAAAAAGTAACAGCCTAATATATATCCTTTATCTTTTACATACGCGCAGCTAAATGCCTACCTTCGACCATTGATGCAATGAATACCATTCTGTCGGTGGTAGAAAAATATTTATTTAAGTCCATGAAAAAGAATATACGATGTTAATTATTATTTTTCTTCCAAAGGGAAAATATCAGGAGTGGCAGAGTTTATAAATATAATTTAAGAGGGATTGTGTTTTTGTCATATATTTTGATTTTTTAGACTATTGGTTCACTATTATCTAATTTTAGCTGGTAATTTCTGCTTTTTTGGTAACTTTAGTTATTTTCATTTAAGACACGATATTAAAATTGCATTGACAAAATAGTTAAAAAAGAAGAAAGTATATATATAAAAAAAACCTCATATTATAGACTAAAGTTTGACAGTATAAATTATAAAAACCATAAAATGTCAAATATACCCCGAAAAAAATATTATACAAGAAACGTAAGCAGATTTTAATTTTGAAAATATAAGCATCACCTAATCTCTAAGGACTCTGGTTGACTTAATGAAAGTACCTCATGTCATGTAATCAAGTGAATTTAATATTCATGTCTCCAATTTCTCTCGCGGATTATAATTTATACATCCTTTTTGGTGAAGTGTTTAAAAAATTTTTATTCAATTTTTTAAAATTTTATTCTTTTGAAGACTATTATATCGTCCTACTTTATAACAATTTCAGTCCTAATATTGTAGGGAGGTGCAATAATTGCTCCTGCTAGTAAGAGCGATCGAACCATATCGCTTGTGTTGCTATACGGTTCAGAAGATTGTAGTTGTCCCGTTACCACCAGCTATAACTTTTGGTAAAGCTGAAAGCGCTCGGTCCAATAATTGATATCAGAGTCAATGTCGCATGTTCGATTCTCATTGGTTACAATAAGTGCAAATTAATTTTTGGGAGGAGGATTATTCAGATGCAATAATTGTTCTTGTTAGTACGAGCGATCGAACCCTAACGTTTGTTTTGCTATACGCTTCAAAATATTGAAGTTATACTGTTGCCACCAGCTATATCTTTTGATAAAAAGATCGACGCCATGCACGGCTACTAATGGGATTCATTAATTAAATGAATCGTACCAGATATTCTATATTCTGTGTTCTCAAATTGTTCACAATCTAATTTAATGCACCAAATTGCCTTGAATTTAATGTTTGAGTCGGTTTTTAGCTTTTTCCATAAAATATTAAGATAAATAAAGATATGATGCATGCTATATGGTCTAAAACATATTCCTAATTAACTGATTAATTATTTCATAAATATGAAAATCAATGTCTTTCGAATGATTGATTTCAAATTCTTACTCCAGAAAGCCAATTTATCCATTATTTAAACTTAAACTAATGTTCTGAAATTAATTTCCGAGAAGTAGCCTTATGTTTTTTTTTCTTTTTTCCATATTTTTAAGTTTAGCTGATTGTTTCATTTTATTTATCAATAGTATCATGCACCACAAAACAAACTTGTGCATTAAAACACACTTTCTCTATAATTATATCAACTTCACTTCAATACTAATATAAAATAATTAATATTTTTTTAAAAAAATAAGCCATTTCGGAATCCGCTTTAAAATGTAGTAAGAGTAAATTATGTCACTGAGAACACACGAGTGATTGAATGGAAATGAAATAGGTTCCAACTTGAATAGGGTTCAATCTTCATAAATGTGCCCAAAAAGACATTTGATATTGGCCCATCACTACTTTTCCACCCAATTCCTTTGTGAATGATTTAAACATAATCCACTTTTGTATATTAATTGCTGATACTAATCATATTTTTATAAGTTTTAATGTATTATTTTGTTTTTCTCATACACTTGGATTACTCTTAATGGTGGATTTGATTTGGAAATGTATGAATTCATTTCATCGGAAAGAAAGATATATGGCTTATTAATGGTGGATTTGATTTGGAAATTTATGAATTCATTTCATCAGAAAGAAAGATATATGGCTTATTAAGAAACATATTCTAAGTTTTGCTAATAACAAAATCAGGTCAGAGATAAGTTAATCATAGGCCGAAACACAGTGTATTTTAGCCTGATCAAATTAGAGCTAAGCTGAATAAGGTCAACTCAATTTTGAGAAAGATGACAATGTTTTACATTGATGAGGTGTCAGATTGCACGGTGTATCAGTTTTTATAGTGTCAGATAGAGACTCCAGATTTACTTCCATATTTTGGAAGAGCTTGAAGTTAGTTTGGGCTCGAGGTTAGCCATGAGCACTGTTTATCATCACCAAAGTGATGGTTAGTCTGATAGGATCATTCAAACGCTCGAGGACATGTCGCGAGTTGTGTTGATGGATTTCAGTGCATGTTGGCAGGAATCTTTGTCCTTGGTGGAGTTTACTTATAACAACAGTTTTCAAGCAACTATCGGGATGAATCACGAAACTGATCAATCATATTTTGATGAACAAAAAACATATTGTTATGTTCCTAATGAGTTTACTTGAGTGTACAGATCAAGTTGGAAACTGAATAGAGCATAATAGAGTTTAGATCAGATCGACTGAACAGTACAAGTGAAGAGCTGAGCTCAGATGTTCAGAACAGTTCAGTTATCAATAGAACAGAATAATTGAGAAGAATGATTCACAGTTGAGATATCAGTAGATAAGATCAGCTTAGAGCAGAACATATAAGATCAGCTCCGAGAAACGAATCAGTATAGATCAGATGAGAAGAGCAGAATAGAACAGAGCCTATTGAATAGAAGAGATCAGATCAGACGAGAAGAACATATCAGATCAGAACAGAATAGTTCAATGAACATATCATATTGGAGCTTCGCATTAGAAATAACGGGTCAGTGTATCAGTTCAGAGCAAATCCTATAGAACAGAACAGATCAAAACGTAGTTCGAATCAGCTCAACCAACCCATCAGCTCAGAAGGAAAAATCAGTTTGAACGAGATTAACTCAAGACAGAACATAAGCGATTCAAACTGGTTTTCTCAATATGACAAAGATCAGTTAGTGGTCCAAGTTCATACATAGCATCAACTACTCCTATACGAAGAAATGACGAAGTAGAGTCATAACTTTGCAGAAGACTTTTTGCAACGGTTAGAAACTCGTGTCCAATATTCATATAAGAACATCTGCTATAAGTACAACTGAATTGAAGCACATGAAAGTGTGGGTGCTATGAAGAGTGGGTGCACAAACGAAAAAGATAGAACATTCAGCACAGAAGGCGTCACCAGAATGTTTTGAAGATCATTAGATAGACGACGAGTGTGTGATGATACATGAGAGAATACACTGTAACACAATAATCTTAACACACACATTCACTCACATATTCGAGAGATGAGATGAAACAGAGATGAGTGAATCAAAATTACAAAAAAGATGTCTTTGCACAAACACGTAAAACTTGGTGTTTGTAGTCTTGGCATAGAGACGTAAACATATGCTGCATGGAGTCTATGAGTCTCAGTTTGGCTATATAATGTCCCAGTTGAGATGAGTTTGTACAAGCTGATTTATGAATCAAAATCTTCTAGTGGAGCATTCGAGTTCGGAAGAAGGGTAGATGTAGAAGCAGTGGTTTCGAACTTCCAGAAACAAATATCTGAGTATTTCTTTACAGCTTTAATGTATACATGTTTTAAATTCAATTTCAAAGAGTATGCCGACTATTTTCCGTTTGCTATTTCTATCCAAACTCGATATAGCTTTAGGTGCTCAAAATTTCAAGAACTAGAGTTATTGTAACTCATTCAGATCGCGCAAGGTCTTTTTGTTTCGTGCTATTCTGCTATTGTTTTTAAAATGCACGATGTGATCCTTTTCAATCCTATCCTAACTATTTTGACCAAATGAATAATATATATATATTATAGAAGGGTAAAATCATAAATAGAGGGTTAGACGGAGCTAAAAATATATGTCAAGTTTGTGACGGATCAAATTTCATAAAAAAAAAATTTCAAAAGACTGAATTTTGATTTAAAGTTTGGCAGTATACACAATTTTAAAAATCATTCAAATTTAATTCATTACATAAACCTTTTCTCACCTTACATAAATTCCAAAAGCATCTGTGCCATCGATGTTGGTATAGAAACAATTTTTCAAAAGCATAATAGTTTTTAAATTAATCATGAGAACTGCGAAACTTTTAAAATCATGAGAAATTAAAATAAATCCCATCAGTGTGATAAAGACATTATTTTGATACATTTGTTTTTTTTTTTAATTTGTCATATGAAAAATATGGTCTAAACATGATTAGAAAAAAAAGAAAAGAAAAAAGAATGGGGCCTATAACAATCAAGTGGTCAATTATTGCCAGCCATCAACATCTCCTCTAAGTTGAGTTATGCAGCTGATAAATAAATCAATAATAATAATAATCACGCGGCATTTGAATGTTCTTCATTTGAATGGCCGACGGTTTTTGAGTTTCTGAGTATGCCCGTGGAATTCTATATGATCTTTGTATCTTTCATAATAAGTCTCTTTTTCTGAAAAAAAGAAAAAGAAGTCGCAATTAAGTTAGTCTGGATATACCCAAATTATTCTATATGATCATTTACCTTTTATGACAGCCATCGATCTAATTGTGTAAAAATATCTACTCAAGATATATTTTTTTTCCTAAAAATAGATAAAAATATTTTATTTTATTGTTATTATCATGTTTTTTAGCATTTTTATTTTTAATTTTTACTCCCAAAGCATAAACAAAGTCGGGCCTTTGCATCTCACTGACGTATGAGAATGTGATGTTTTGGTTTTTATATATATATATATTAACTATTGAAATAGCATTTCTTCTCAGAGGAAAAGGGGATTTCTGGGTGATGAAATATTGGAAATTATAAGTCTTGCAGGATTTGGAGCATGTGGGTATTTTTGTGCTCGTTTTTCTTTTTAATTGGCCTTTTCCCGGCTTTTGGCGGTGTGGTTTTGATAGGCAGCAATGTCACGTTATCCTTCGAAGATACTGAAGCTAATTTTGGTGAGTTCACTTATTTAATTTTTTTTTTCTTTTGAGGGCATTGATTAATTCGTTTTTATCATCTGAATCAAGATTTGTGCAGGTTTTTATTCAACTATAATTGTAATGTAAGTGGTTTGAGTCTGATTTGTTTGTTGCTTGTTCCTAATTTGCTCCGAGGATTTCAGCATCTGGTTGGTTTTTTCTATTTGTTTTTGTTCTTGACTGGTGTTTTCATGGAAAGATTGAACCTTTTTCTGATATCAATAAATGGGAATTTAAAAAAAATCTCCAATCTTGTATTTAAGCTCAGTAGGAAATGAAATTTCGGGGTGTTTTTATAGTTTTGGAAGTGTCAGAGTTTGAGAAAAGCTATTTTGAACTGGGAAGTTATAATTTGGATTCTCTTGCTTATCTTGTGCTGATTTCATTAGTAGTCAAGAGATTATTGGCATGATACATGTCTCATGTGAAATTTCTGAGTTAATGAAAATGCTATCGAATTGGTGCTATCTCATTTTAGCCTGTGTTAATGAGCCATTCTCTGAAGTTAGTTTTTTTTTTCTGATCTCAGCTCCACTGGTTAAAGGATCTGGGAAGTGTGGCGTATTATATGCGGCAGACCCTTTGGATGCATGCTTTCCATTGACCAATAAAGTTATTTCTAGGTGGAATGATCATAGGTCCCCATTTGTGTTGATAATTAGAGGAGGATGTAGTTTTGAGGATAAAGTCAGGGCCGCGCAAGCTGCAGGATTCAGAGCAGCCATTGTCTATGACAATGAAAATCGTGCTCTAATTGCGAGTAATGTCATTGTCCTGTAGACAGGTTTATTGCAACTTTATATATGGATGCATTGCTCTATGAATATTTGCACCTAAATGATTTTAATTCTTGTTTAGCTTTTGTGGGGATAAGATATTGATACTTATGATTTGAAAATCCTCATTGAACAATATGTGTTGAAAATGATCAAGTCTACCTTTCTCATCCTATTATGAAAGAAAGAGGAGACTGAACGAGTATTTAAACATGTTTGTATTCTCATTCAAGTTTGTGATTCAGAGAAGAATGGTTGTTACATGAAAGCAATAACTTTAGTTATCTAAACCATCATTTGTTGCAAACTAACCACCCTTTAAAATCGATGTTCGGCATTGTCCTCCAAGCTTTGTTTTGTGGAGCATGATACTTCAATCAGATTTCAGTGCCTTGCATGGACCTCTTACGTGTGAGTGATGAATTGAAGCTACTTTTAGTGTTTCTATGCACCAGAACTTAACACTAATGCAGTGTTTCACACTTCTTGCCAACTGAACTCGTTGACAAATTATGAGTGTCAATTGAATCTAGTTATAATATTGAACCAGAATTTCCAATTATGATCTTTCTTGTTGTTGATCACCCCTTTATTAACTTAGCTCGAGCAATATATTGGTACAACAAGAATCAGGACCACACTTGTTTAAACTAAATCATTCATCTCGATATAATGATTCTTGTGTTGTGAATCTTGTATCTCTTTGAACCCATGATCTCTTCATTCTTGATATATTATATGCAGGGCATGCATATTCTTCAGTTTCTCCTGCTTTCAGTTTCCCTTTTTCGTCGAACTATGATTTTTGTTCCTTCAGATATATACGCATACATGAGTACATGTATCAAACATAGATATACTGTCGTCTTTGGGACTTATGAGCTGATGGTAAAAGGATTTGTCTTCATTGCATTAAAAATGCAGTGGCTGGACATTCTATAGGCATCAACATACCCGCGGTTTTTGTTTCCAAAACTTCTGGAGAAACATTGAGAGATTATGCTAATATTCCTGATATGGAGTTGTGGATAGTCCCGAGCTTTCAGAACACAGCGTGGTCTATCATGGGTATTTCCTTCATTTCATTGCTTGCAATGTGTGCTGTGGTTGTTTCCTGTTTCTTCTTCCGAAGGCACCGCATTAGAAGAAGAGAAAGACCTCGAGCTCCACGTGTACAAGAATTCAATGGGATGAGCAGCCGATTGGTGAAAGCCATGCCAAGTGTAGTTTTTACAGCACAACTGGATGATAATTGTACTTCGAAAGCTTGTACTATATGTCTCGAAGACTATAGTGTTGGAGAGAAGCTCAGAATTCTTCCATGCTGCCACAGTAAGTTCTTTCTCATCTCTAAAGTACTAAATGCTTGGAAAAGCTTACTTTTTAGAAGGCCACATATTTGGGTGAGGGGGAATCCCTCAACTCTGCGTTACTAGTTTTCCTGCCCTGGTTTATTAGTCGAGTGACGTTTTTGCGTGTATTGACAGAGTTTCATGCCAAGTGTGTCGACACTTGGCTGACCACATGGAGAACATTCTGCCCCATTTGCAAGCGTGATGCAAGAAGCCACGAGGGGAACCCACCATCATCAGAATCTACGCCATTGCTGTCGGCTCTTGTTTCTGCATCTCCCCTGCTCTCATCTTATACATCATCCTTAGCGTCAGCGCCAGCCACAGAATTCGGCCTTTCCTCTCCTCTTCCCCCCACCCTTTCTCATACCCAACCTCCCTCAGAAACACATAGTAATCAATTGCACCAGCAGAACACAGCTCAAATTGTTCTCAACCTATCGTCTGGAAGGTCTTATATTTCTTTCACAGGTAACTATCCAATACCACCCCTCAGTTCCAGATACCCGTCTCCATATTCTCCAGGCAATGGTAGTCATATCGATTACATGAATCAGTCTCCCTTAGCTTCTACCCAATCTCTTACACAGTGTTAAAAGTGTACATATTTGATCAGAAAGCTCAATAAGAACTCACGATATGGATGGAATGGAACTGTATCCTCTTCAAGGCAACTGGAGATTATAGATCCACACCAATAAAAGCGATGCCGGATGTTGGTTTTTTCGAAGTCTGAAAAGATGATATTTTGTGGTCAATCAGCTTGCCGATTGACGAAGCAAATGTTCATTTTATACCGCAATACCAGGATCCACGTCTTACTGGGTGCTTGAAGGAATAACTCCTCAGAAAGGAAAAAAAATGAAGCCATTGTACATTTTGTATCCCTGTTCAAGAATCTGTCAAGATTTTCATTCGCTTCACAGAATCAGGCATCTTTCTTCAAAGTTTTCGATATATTACAATACACTTTATCAGTGACATTGAAAAAGCAGGAATCGTCTACCGTATTAAAATCGACAAATCTGTGTATGAATTCAACTGTGAGTGACAAAATTTGATATCTTTGAGCTGCTGCACTAAATAGTAAACTATATAACACAAATACGATTAAAAAAAAACTCCAATCTCGAAGATACACATCCTTCTATGAGCCGTAGTAATTGTCGTTCCGTAAGACCATAGTGAAAACATAATTATCCAACAACTGATAAGACGAACAAAGACAGATGCATGAATTATTACCCTTCTATAAAGGCATATTTCGAATCGAAAAGGAGTAAACATTCCCAACAATCAAATCCTTCTATGAGCCGTAGTAATTGTCGTTCCGTAAGACCATAGTGAAAACATAATTATCCAACACCTGATAAGGCAAACAAAGACAGATGCATGAATTATTACCCTTCTATAAAGGCATATTTCGAATCGAAAAGGAGTAAACATTCCCAACAATCAAATCCTTCTATGAGCCGTAGTAATTGTCGTTCCGTAAGACCATAGTGAAAACATAATTATCCAACAACTGATAAGACGAACAAAGACAGATGCATGAATTATTACCCTTCTATAAAGGCATATTTCGAATGGAAAAGGAGTAAAAATTCCCAACAATCAAATCCTTATATGAACCGTAGTAATTGTCGTTCCGTAAGACCATAGTGAAAACATAATTATCCAACAACTGATAAGACGAACAAAGACAGATGCATGAATTATTACCCTTCTATAAAGGCATATTTCGAATGGAAAAGGAGTAAAAATTCCCAACAATCAAATCCTTATATGAACCGTAGTAATTGTCGTTCCGTAAGACCATAGTGAAAACATAATTATCCAACAACTGATAAGACGAACAAAGACAGATGCATGAATTATTACCCTTCTATAAAGGCATATTTCGAATCGAAAAGGAGTAAAAATTCCCAACAATCAAATCCTTCTATGAGCCGTAGTAATTGTCGTTCCATAAGATCATAGTGAAAACGTAATTATCCAACACCCGATAAGGCGAACAAAGACAGATGCATGAATAACCCTTCCCTACCACCCAAACGACGAAA
Organism: Dorcoceras hygrometricum; assembly: GCA_001598015.1. Taxonomy (NCBI): domain Eukaryota; kingdom Viridiplantae; phylum Streptophyta; class Magnoliopsida; order Lamiales; family Gesneriaceae; genus Dorcoceras; species Dorcoceras hygrometricum. The sequence goes on from KQ987720.1 coordinate 144,087, forward strand.
AAACAACTCAGAAGTGATTTTTAATTTTATTTTCAATGATGAATTTGTTATTTCTTGCAGTTGCATTTAAAGGTTGAAATTTCTCGGGGAAAACCAGGACCAACGTATTGTTGTTGTAGGAAAAATTTTCTTGAAATCTGAATCTGAAACTATAATGCATGTTTGGGATATAAAGGTAGGAAATGTTGGTTAAAACTAGAGATTCAACATAAAATGTTTTAATTACCACTTATCAAACATGAGTTGTTTTCCCTTATAGACGACGTTCGCTTGTGTGCCTGGAAGAAACTCTCAGGCTCCTGCAGCATGGGACACAGTAAATTATCATTATTGAAAAATCGATAAAATGCTAAGCATTGCCAAAGATTAGAAACGATGACAGTAAAACTTACATCTGAACTTTGTATATAAGAGCCTGTTTTGTCCCGAAGGGAGTTCCGATGACTTCCATGATTCTGTCCACAAGACCATAGAAGAAATTTCAGTCAAGCATAGGTTGGTAGATGGAAAAGTATATTTATTTGAACAATAGAAAAAGAGAGTGATCATTTTCAGAATATTCATGATAAAACCAAGTAACTGAGATTAAAGCGCCCCCGGGGACACACAGACGAGTCGGTAAGACTTGGAGTGATTTGGGATTAACATCCCCGACTTCACGGGTTCGATTCTCGTGTTGAGCATACTCCCTACTGAAATATTGTGGGATATGTTCTGGGAGTTAGTCCGTTATATAAATCTTCTCCCCTGCCTACTCATGCATATCTTCGATTTAAAACCTGGGTCAAGGGTTCTCTGACCTATATAGGGTTAACTCATTAATAAATTAACCTTTGATGAAGAGATTAAAGCTAATGAAGTATTAAGTAAAGCAGCATGTTGCGTAGGTACCTCGAATCCTAAGGTGAACCCGCAATATAAAGCTGCGGGGTAACGCCAATTTGATGAACCAACTAATATTTATCAATACAATAATTTATATAAAATAAATATATTTCGAACATTTATTTTCATATTTTCAAGCGGATCTCGTGTTCGAATGTGACCTGAAGTTATTTTTTTTAAAAAATAACAAAATATTGTGGAAACAAAAATTACATAATACTTCAAGTCTTCAACACAATATTTTTAAGATCAAATCGAACAGACTTGTTCGATTGTGAACCGATTGGTCTAACTACGATAAGAAAAAAAAAACCATCTGACCAGTTTTACCAACTAAGAACCGGTTAATCAATCGAACCAACAAAAAAAACGATTTAGCTGATCAAAAGAGATCAAATTTTTTTTTTAAATATTAATTTTTAAAATTTTTATCCCAAAACTAGTTTTTTGTTTTATAGTTCAATGCTTACTTAAAACTTGAACCAATAAATATATATTTTGTATATATATTAATATTATTAGATTTTGAGAAGCTTATAACGTATTATTCAATGTATTACAATAGTATTGTATTAATGTACAATAATCTGTCCGTCGAGTTGATTTGGTTGGAGTTTTTGTATAAACTAAACCATTCGATTACCCATCTGGTTATGAAAACATTACTTCCACTTGATGCTTGGGCGAATGACTTATTTTCTTATATAATATTAACCAAGATATTATAACACTTTGGGTATGGCTCGTATGAATCAAGTACCATGGTACTAAATTGGATTAATTTATTTTACCTATAAAATAAATTGAAGCTGCTTGAATAAAAAAACTATATTAATTTTATCATTTACAGACGCTATTTATCAGATTTTGTCTTTGTAGAAAACTGGACATTCTAAATGGTCAAATATCAGAGACCTAGTAACATTCTGCTAATGTCTCTGTGCCTAACCGGTTCCCATGTGCCGACTCTGGAGTCCATCGGCGCATCACAAGACAACCAAGGAACCATCCTGAAAATAGGGAAACAATGATGTTCATGTAATATGAACATTAATATCTAAAAGAAAAAATATTCAACTTATTTACATTTCTGATCATAAATTTATCTGATACTGCTAGTGCTGGTAACAACCATTCTGTTGAAAAGGTTGGACGGCTCTTCGGATTGCTGTTATCTTCTACAGAATATGACAAACATAACGGAAGTAAGGAATGTACAATCATCCAGATTCAAATGCGAACGAAAATTCAAGCAGGTTATATGGGATCCAAACCTGTAGGTCTCAATAGTATTCTGTGTGTAACCAAGGACTGCATCATAAAAAAACAGAAGGTTCAAAGATTTGTTGTTTGAACATCTTATGGAGTCGAATAAAATAAATTTACTCAACATGTTTGTAAAGTAGCATAGAAATGATCAAATGGGTTTCTTGGCCACAGGTATTTTGGCTATTTGCTCATTAGATGCAAGTACACGAAGTTTACGTTTTCCAGTCGTTTGGATTTGTCTAGAAAATCCAACATATTGAATTTTAGGTAAACATCAGCGTAGGTAAATATTCAAACATTAGGGATATAAACGCTCTAGCTGCAAGAGTGACGTTTGATGTCAAATGTTAAGGGCCTTTCCTGATAGGCCAAGTTATGTTGATAAATTTTGATGCTCTATCATGTTTACTATCGTACAGGGTGACAAATCCGAGAAATCTAAAATCAGTTGGCCATGTGTCACACTTCACCTTCCCAGATTATGATAGTGGAGCTTGTTAGCATTCAGATAACTTCTGTATGAATAAACAGAACAAAATATGTTCTTCATTATCATATGGTACTTGACCTAGAAAATAAATGCATGACTGGTGTAAGCTCTCTCTCTAAATGCATAAATGATAATGTGGAGATCAGGTCATTTTTATTCAAATTAAAAACATGAAGTTCAAGGATTTTTGTCAGCAACAGGGTGGTGGCATTTAACTTTTATGCATGCCAATAATAAAGAGTATAAATCAATATAAACATGATACCTTCCATGCTGAAGGCATGTATTCACGATGCAAAAGACTTTGAGTACCACTTAATCTCGTCGCATGTTCAGTTGGACATTTCCCCATATCTCTGAAAAATGCTTGTTAGACCCAAAAAATTAGAAAAACCTTGTAAAAACTAAGCCCCAGAAAAACGAAACATAATGCAATGAAATGCTTAAACGTCCAACAGTCTTACAAAAGAGAGGAGAGAAACTTGAACATGCCCTTTAAGTGATATTAGTGTCTTATAATAAAGTTCTTGTGGCCTAATCCACACTGATCATTGACATATCCAAGCACATAGCTGATATAGCATAGAATGAAATTCACACACCCACTACCATACGAAGTACTGAATGAACTAAAGAATTTTTCAAACAAAGTGGGGAATGAACTAAGAGTGTACATCGCAATTGTATCCAATACTGTACTCGAAAAATGGAAAATTTGCGGGGGCCGACTGCCTGCACTAGCACCTTTCCTTGTGCTAAAGAAGTCAACGACATCCATATGAAGTATGCCAAAATTTATCAAAGATGAGGATATCCCTTATCACAAATCCTCAAAGCTCCCATTCTTAATCAGCGTAAGGTAGATTGCAAATACCCACAGCCAACACAAATCATCTCATCACCTAACTCTATTTGACTCAAGTTTCTTAACTTTTCCAAACATTTTGTACAAATCATCTAGCACCAACATTACCAACCTTGACACTACAGTTTTTGATTGCTTATCGCTTGACAAAGCGGATTTGGTAGCTAATACAAGAATAGGATGCACCAGCATAAGCCTTTGAATTTCCTGAACCACGGTTTCTGTAATGCTCTGAAGGGAGAGGTTCTTCCTGTGAATAAGGTACTTGGAGAGTGAAAACCCTTTGCTGATAAAGATTTCACTAAGGAAACAAATGGAAAGAGGTGCGAAGGCAAATATGAGAAATAACTTACTCTAAAGTACATATAAACAAAATCAAAATGATGAACCAATACATAGAAGGATGGATGAGGGAAACTGAGAATCACTTAACACAAACTACTAATAAACAAAATAAAAAATGATGAACATGACTTATAAAACTACAATAGATGCAGACACAAACAAAAAACCAAGATTACTCGATATTAGAAATCTGTGTGAGAAAATGTGTTAGTTTCTGAATCAATACTAACAAATTACATTTCCCAACTTCGAAATGAATTAAACAATTTCACCACCATCTTCAGGTCGTACATTAAGGATCTTGGTATAAATACAGGAACCTAAAAAATCATAGCCATGCCTAATCTAAACTCAAAAAACTTGGACGAGAAAACAAGTTTTCATCGAGTTAGAGCTGTAAGTTCATAGAAGTTCTCAGGCGGTAAGGATGATTAGCGACTACTTTCTATTCATTTATTGTTAAACATACATGAGCTATGTGTCATCAGAAACCATCACCTGCTGTTGGCCAATGAAGAAGATGGCAGACCACGATCCATCCAGTAGAAAGCTCCTATACTGCACAACAATACATGTAGACGTTTATGAACTAAAAGGGTATTTTCAATCTGAACAAAATTTTATAATCAAATAAAGTTCATGAACATTTCTTTATATTTCAAGAACTATAGCACCCAAAAAAAGAAACATTGGCGACACGTCAGATAAGCATATTGATTGTGAAATGTCACAAAAACCTGTCAATCATAAGCATATACACACCACCAGTCTGTGATTCCTTTTCTTTCTGAAGCCTATGATGCATGGTCTACATCCAACAAAAAAGCAGATATTAAGAGCACCAACAAGAACATTCTTGAGAAGATAGAATTATATCGTTCAATAATTTTCCATTACAATTAGCAAAAACGGAAGGAATATTGCAATGTTATGTATAAAAAAGCCAAATAAAATTCCGAAATGAAACCCTTTATGTCTATAGCGTATTTCAATCCAATATGAAACAGACAATGTAGCTTTTGACAAGGAGTTGCAAACAAGTTAGAGTAGTTCTTTCGATTTTACTCCCCTGAAACTACAATATGGAGAAACAATCGTTTATGACAAAAACAAGGTAACTCACCTTAAGAGTAGCAAGAAACTCCAAACTATTGTAGCAACGGATATACAAGAATCGCCTCATGCATGTCATAAATAACTCTCTATCAAGTTCATGCCGTCTCATACAACATGATCCTAACCAAGAAAATAACTACAAATATTATACAGATCACCCATTAACAATAAATTCAAGAGCAAGTAATCATATTTTCTAAAATTATTGAACTTTAATGGTTCCTTAACATTATCCTTGTCATTTATCATTCAGCTAACTGAAGCTAATCATATCACCTTGTCAAACATTTTACCTTTAACTGCAGTAATTCGTTGTTCTAAGGCTTTTGAGAGACTCAAAACATCAAACCGGCAGTCCAAGTCAAGGAACATCACAGCACGCTCAAGCCCTCCATACTGCACCCCCTTCCACTCCTTAGGCAAAATGCAGTTAATGGCAGCCTAAACAAACTAAAAGACATATCCATTAACTCTTCATTTTTCACAAACAGAGTTACACAACATGCAATCGAAAAGCCAGAGCGATCAATCACCTGGTTAAGGATCAGGGTTTTGGCAGAAGGAGAAGACCCCACAACTTCAACGACATTACCGGCGCGGAAGGGTATGTGGTGAAGCGGCGGCGGTAACACCACGAGCGGCCGCTCCGTAAATGCTCTGAGGAGTGCTACTTTTGCTGTTTCATCAGCTCTGATCCATGACCATGGCGCCTCCATTTCTTGGGGGAAAATTAGGAAAACCGGATGCATGTACCGGAAGGGAGCTACAGCTATTTCTATGTTTTAAGTAAATTAGGACTTAGTTGATGACAAATCCAATTATCATCATTAAATTTTTTAAAATCCAATTATCATCATTAAATTTTTTAAAATCCAATTAATAACTAAAAATATCAATAAATTTGAAAAAGGAAAAAATGAAAAAAAAAATTTACGAGTTTCTGGAGAACGTTATACGATTTTCACTCCAAACGTTCTTCCAATAAACAGCAGCGGCTCTTCATTTTTCTTTCCTTTAATCGACGAAACCCAAGTCTTTCTGTGAGAAGAAAACATAACCAAAAATCAAAATAATCGCATCGCCGATTGTTCATTATTTGAGTTGCAATATGGTGAAACGCGAAGGAACCCAAGCAGTGGACATTGAACTACAAGAAAGAACATCGGGACTAACCACGTGATACGTACAACAACCTAAAATCTTGAGTTTATGTTATTGCTTTCGAAATTTTATTTTTCGAGTTATGTTATTGAATGATTTGGGTGTTTGTGTCGAGACTGGTGAGTGTCCAGTATGTGTATGTCGAGACTGGTGAGTGTCCAGTATGGTGCAGTTTGTGTGTATTACTCTGTTTGAGCACGAGGCCTGACAGTTATCGACAAGTTCTGCATCAAGCTAGTTTGTCTCAGCTGGTCTCTGCGCTGTTTTCTTCCCCCAACTGGCCTCTGATCTGGTTGCTCTCAGCTGGTCTGTTCTGTTAGCTCCTTTCAGCTCTAATCTGTTTCTGTACTTTAAGCTGTTATTTGTTTTGCGCTATTCTCTAAGTTGTTCATACTTAACTGATATATAGAACAGCTTTACATACTGTTATCTGAAATCTGCGCTGCACTTCATCTCTGAGCTAAACGTTGTTCTGCCTGAGCTGATCTGAACTGATTACTGTTGCGCTCTGTGCTGATTTGAACCTGCTCCTGCTCCAAGCTGGTTCACCAGCTTGGATGTCTGCTGGACCAGCTTAGCGGTGTGCTGGTCTTCTTTGACCAGCTTGGCTATTCTGCTGGTCTTCTGCTGACCAGCTTGGATCCGATCTGGTTCAGCTTATCTGCGCACTTGATTAAACTGTTAGAAACATAATAACAGGTTTTGTGTTCATCAAAATCCAGATGAGATCTGTTCTGCAGATCCAACACAATATGTGTTTCAAATTTGTAATAGATGTGTCTTGATACCCCATTCTAGGCAATTGTTGAAATATAAAAAATAACAAATAATACATTATGAAAGGACAAACCATATATAGTAATAATATATACACATTATATACTCTCGGATATTCCTTTATATAAATTACTTCAAAAAGATAAAACTTAGAATAAGAAACATGGGTGTTAGCATTTTCAGTTTTTCTCGAATAGCAACCAAACATGAGAACAAATTTTTAAAAAACACCTTATAACTAAAAAATAACTAGAAAACAAAATTACAAACAAAACTTCATACATTATCCATATTTATTTAATTTCACTGTAGACATACACAACTGAGTTTAATGAGACATATTTAAAAGAGAATAAGACAAAATGTTATTAAATATATGAATTAGATTGTATATTAGTGATAATCAGAGAAAATTCGAGGTATATATAAATATATTTATTTATTTATTTATATCACAATATATATTTCTATCTATCTATTTATTTATATGATTATAGCAAAACTCCATAGAACTACATATTGTTAAAATACAAGTAATGTCAATGGTTTATTTCCGTAAGTGTCCAATTTATTTCTTTATTTTAGTGTCATATAATATTATGAGATTAGAACCAACGATCGAATTTTGTTCTTATTTCTGTTTGATTTATTAGAAGTTAGATTTTTTAAATTTTCTTACATAATTTGGTGCTTGAGCATCTGACACGTCCAGCAAATTACGAACAAACAATATTTGATCTATTTATTTATATGATTATAGCAAAGAGATTATTTTTAAATTCGTTCAACTTCTCAAGATGATGTGTCTCATGCATAGATTCACCGCACGTTGTATATACATACTTCTCGTAACATACTATTTAAGCTATCCTAAATTTCCATTTGGGCCCCAAAGCGGAATTGACCGATGGTGGTTGGTCGAATCTCAGGGGCCATCTTCATTGTTACTGTTCAGGCTGTTAAAATGCATTCACGGCCTGACTGAACGTTGCAGGATCGGAGGGCTGTTATCAGAGCTTCCTGGAGCTCTCTGAACTATCTTTGATATTTTAAATAAATCTTTAAATATATCACTATAAATTTTATTAAGTTCCACAACTTCTTAATCTCAAACTAATTCTAAGAGTTATGATTGAAATAAATCATAGATCACCATCCACATCTCATGGGATCGGTTCAGGGACAAGGATGACAACATATGGTCGCCTTTGCCAACTATGTCAACGGTCATGTAGATAATGAAAATATTTAATCCGTCGTAATATAAAGACTAAATTTGAAATAAGTATACAAAATACCAACACTTAAGTCAATTAAATCCAAATATACAGTAACAATCTTTGTGTAAAACATAGAACTGCCTATGACGACTCAACACATGCTAGACTTGAACTCGGACGGACTCAAGGAATTCTACCACCCGTGGGCCGTGACGATTTCCGCCTGAAAATCTTAAGAATCTGAACTTGCTCCATCTGTTACATCCACACACAAGGTCACAGCACCTTCCAACTCAGGAGATGAGACACCCAAAAAAGTATCATCCAGATAAATATAAATGTACCATGTGAAATCTCCTTCAGCCAGCTTTGAAAATCTTCATCATTCATCTCCCCGGAAGAATTGGATTCATCATCACCCTAATGAAATGTGACAAAAAGCATCTTCCGAACTTCTTATATCAAAAGACACATGAATAAATAAACAATGACATAAGGTATGACATCGAACATAAAGTACAGTCCACATATGAAAATTTAATTTAAGATCTCATGCCTTTGCAGTTTGTTTTGTGCGTAAGGTTTCACTCATGCTTCTCTAGAGAAGCACCAACGTTAACATTAAACGGCACCGGATGTCGAAAGGGATCTACCTTGTCAAAAGCATCAAACTCATTTGATGGCCTACATCCACAACCTAAGCACACCATACCTCTGCGCTGCCTTCGATGTTACCTATTCCCCTTTCGTATCTTTAGAGCTACAGCCTTCGATGTTACCTATTCCCCTTTCGTATCTTTAGAGCTACAACACTTTGAAATAGAATAAAAGAAAATTCCAAGATCGGAAATCCAATTTTTTTTTCCATGACAACGGCATCCACAAACACCAAGCCAAAGGCAATCACATAAACTAGGAACAGAGACAGAGGGCTGCATTTCGTCTAACAAGACAATACCTGACCCCAACCCTTGGTGATTTCCTCAGCATCAGCCATAAAGCAAACAAGGGCTCGGAATAGACGACACTCGTCACTTTTACCATTCCTTGCCCAGAAAGTCATGCAATAATATGAACATGAAATCTCGTAGAGCTTCTCCACCTTTATAAGATCAAAATTCTTTTGCTGTTGCAAAAAATGCATAATATAAAATTAGGAAGCGCTCTACAAGTCGAGGTGTACAAAAAGACCAAATAGTAAGCCTAACTTCTTTCTCATTGTAGACGTCTATGGCCAACATCGCATATTTGCTGACCCATTCAAAGCGGCCAAAATAAATTCCTGTCATCATTCCGCACTTCTCATACAGACAAGGGTCCATATAGTCATCACACATCTGTTGACAAATTAAGAAACAAAGTGTAGTCTTTTACTTTCAGTAATGGAGATCATTCCACCAATCAACGAATCCAATAATAAATTTGCAGGGAATTCTCTTTACGAATTTTATGTTTCTTATAAGCAAACAGAAAAAAAGATCCGGAAGAATTGAACTACAGGGAGTATAAAGGCAGAAATCATGGTACCGTATGAAGGACCGGCAACAAATTTTCCCCCATGACCCGAAACACTGCAAAATTTAGCATCATAATGCAATTTAGTCCAACTCCTTTTATTCACATATATCCAACTATTTTTTGCAAAGTACAAAAAAAAAACACCTTCTTCTTAATTGGTAGCTATGTTCGGAACATAACAAATATGAAGAAATCTAAATATATAAGGGGGAACACATGGGTGAATATGATATATATCATCACCTTTCCTTAGATACCTTGCGTTTGTGTTTTTACCCAGATTGGTGTATGCTATCAATCGATAATGATTGATAGCATACACCAACAAGAACATGCTTTTATATCCAGACAGAGTTTAGCACTCGCCCTTGAAACAATTTTGGATCAATACAGTACTCATTGAGTAATACAGTACCTGACTGCTCTAACTTATATTGAGCAGCCAGCAAATTTTTGATTCGTAATCCATCGTAGTACTCATGATTACTTTATTGGGTTGATCCATCAATCATAAGAGATATGGCCCTACGCATCGAAAAACCGGAGAACAGTTCTCTCACGTATATTTAAACAATAGAAAACTAAAGGGATAAGCAGGAAAAGAGCAGTTCTAAATTTCACAACTATGTCAATAACAAGCAAATGTAGTGGAGAATACTATTGACTAGTAATTCTTACTCGTAGGTGACACAAGAATGACACCAGAACCAGCAGGATAACCACCTTCAAGATCACCGTTACTGCTTCATTTGGACATGGAAAAAGAAATGCAAGTAAGACAATGCTGTCCTAACATTAAAATATCCAGACAGCACATTAATGAATATAAAAAGCAGATATCCTAACAACAAAGATAATCTTAAACATATAACATTAAAAATACTGATAAAAGAACACGGGAAACGTTAAAACATGATTTCAGTGTTTGTACCGTGCACTTGAGGGTGGTGGATCTTTCACTGTTTCAGCAACTTTTTGAAAATACTCTTCCACATGGTCAACCACAAGCGAAATTTCACCCGCATACTCAAGAAATGAGACAAAAATCAACCTCCAAACTTCCCAGACAATAACAGGTAAACGATGAAAAATGATGCAGCATTTTCACACATTTTATTCTAATAATAAGATGAGTATAAAGATAGTTAGGATATCATGGACAGGAAGGTACCTTGATCTCACAATACCATACCTCACGATACTGCTCACAATAAACACATCGGAAAAGATTACGCTCACCGCTTTCATCATCTTGTGCCAAGAATGTCATGTTGGCACATATAGATGAAGAGTTGAGCTTCACAACCTTCACGAGACTGAAATTCTTTTGCTGTGATCGGAACAATGAAAACAGGAAACAATTTATGTATATCAAATAATAGGGACAACTATACACGAAATCATGAGTCTAACATTTTCTTTATTGTACATGTCCAAGCCTTTGTTAGCCATATCATTAGCTCCAATCTCATTGCCGTCAAAGTTGACGAGTGTGCTGCCCGCACCGGGAGCAATTTCATATGGGTCCGGTTCAAAATGCCGATCACAGTCCTGCCAAAAAGAAAATGTTCGGTGTCTAGTAACACAAGGCATACTGCAATCTCTGATCAACAAGCCTTCTAATTATGGGTCAATGCATACTACAGAAATTGGCAGCCAAGTTTATTTTACCCAATTATTGCAAGGGGAAAAGTTGTAGAAGATCCAAATGATAGGTTCACGTGATGTGTAAAGGATGATATTAAGTACCTCACAACTTTCTTCTTCAGTTTGGGGTGCCATCCAAGAGTGGTCCTGCGAATCAGTGTCACGATTCAACGGGACCGATTATTTCTGTGTAATCTAACAATGTTTCCACAAAACATCAGTTCAATTAAATCGGTTCATCAGTTCAATTAGAGAAGAGCCGATAAGATCAGTTCAAAACAAAATAGATCAGATCAGAAAAGATAAGAAGAGATCGCATCAGAGTTTGGATTAGACCAGCATGGCCTATCAGATCAGAAAAGGGTTCAAATCGGACTAGCATAGCCTACCAGATCATAACAAAGTTCAGACCAGCACAGCCTATTAGATCATAACAGAGTTCGAATCAGACTAGAACAAACTATCAGATCAAACAGAACTCGAATCAGACCAACACTGCCTATCAAATCAGACTTAGTTCGAATCAGGCTATCACAGCATATCAGATCGGAACTGATTCTGAATTAGACAGCACAGCCTATCAGATTGGAAAATAGTCTTGAATCAGATCAACATGGCCTATCGGATCATAATAGAGTTTGAATCAGACTAGCACGACCTATCATATCATAACAGAGCCCGAATCAGACAAGCACGTGCTATCAGATCAGAATGGAAAGGAACTCACGCACGAGTACTACCATTGTTTCCCGGTGTTTAAATAGGAGGGCCGACGTCGTAATCTGCTATCGTGCCTTCGTAAGTCCGACTGCACTCAAACGACCTCCGCACAGCCTTTTCTCCAATCTGTTTTTTTTTTAAATGTTAGACTGGCATGCACGCCATGCATGCGGTGCACAAACTCACCCAGACTTTAAGAACTTTGAAACACCAGGATAGACATCATTCTGACAACACAACATGAACATAACGTAATATGAATTCAGAATGTAGCAAATAATGGAATTAAACTTGCCTTAACAAAAGAGACAACAGACGAGAGGCAATCTCTAACGATGTATGCACCACGAGCACGATCTGGATCAGTCCAGAAAACTTGGAAACTTCGACCCTAGCTTCCTAGAAGCCCAGCCGTCTCTCAAATTATATTTTTTGTGCTAACATGAAGGGTGAGTAGGTGTGTGTTCTCTGTTTAAAAACCTAAGATCTAAAAAATTGCTACACCAAAAATATTGACATTAAAAGTGGTAACTTTAAACCCTCATTAATTAAAATATTCTCTTCCCAAAAATTTCAATATTTCTATTAACTAGGGTAGCAGGGCCGGATTTTTATAAAATTTTCCTTTTAAAAAAAAAATAATAACTTCTGTCATGTTCGGGTACATCCTCCGATAATCTCCTTTCGGACCAGAATCCTGCATGAGCCTCGAAGGTAGGAAAATAACAATAATGACAACAAGTAGATTCTATTTTATTCGGAAGAACTCTGTTCATCCGGAAACTCTATTTTCTTCGGATAATCTATTTTATCCGAGAACTTCTTTTTATCTGAATGATATACTTTATCCGAACAACTTTTTTCATACGGAAGATTTTTTCGGGAAATATCTATTTATCCAGAAAACTTTTTTCATCTGGAAGAAACCTTTTTGCCGATTGACCAATTTTTTTCCGGGAAAACTCCTTTGTACATCTTCATCTAGTATGTACTTCTTTTTATCCGATTGAACAATTTTCACTTGAAGAACTTCTTTGTCCAGTTGAGCTTTTGTCATCCGCTTGAGCTTTATTTGTTTGTGGATAGTCTACTGGATTCATCTAGTGGAACATTTTCATCATTTTTTTAAAAAAAATTTCTTTCAATTTTGCTTATACACACTTAAATAAATATATTTGAAACACAAACAAGTTTTGAATCATCAAAAATAAGATTGTGTTTGTTTCTGTATCCAACATATCACTGGAGGATATATAATCTTACTTTAATCTTAAGGGGATTTGGATATATAGATCAAGTTTTTGTGTTTGGCAAAGAGATTTTTGCACGTAACCCCCCGTGAAATATTGAAAATGCATGGTTCACCCTTGTGAATTTTATTCGGCACAAATAACTTTCACCTTCATAACATCGATGCGTTTTAACCATATTTTCAAGAGTTGTTAAACACGCGTTGTTATTGAGTTTGGGTAACACATTTGACAATAAATTTATATTTATGGTACCAAAATACCCTTCGTTTTGAGCTGAAAGAACAAAATATGAATGGTCATAAGTTTTAGATCTCCTCACAAGAAATGCACAAGCTTTTTCCAGAAATACACCATTCTTTTAGAGTAGAAAGATCAAATTTTCTTGTGTGTCATGGATTCTTAGAGAAAAGGTCGAAAAAGTCAAGTGAAGCCCAATGTTGAGTGCGCAGATCTATCTGGATGCAGACAAGAGCAGAATGGAGCTTGAACTAGATCGGATAATCAGCTAACTGAAGATCTGAGCTACAATTAAGAAGGAAGGTTCAGAAAAATCAGAGTAAGAGCAGAACAGTTCAGATATCCAGTATAATAGATCAGCTCACACAGTGTATAGTTCAGCATAATAGAATAAATCAGATCAAGAGCATTTGAAACAGCTAAGTTCATATCATATCAGAACAGAATAAAACATATAAGAAGAGAAGAACAATTCATATCAGATCAGAACATAACAAGAGCAGAAGAGCATAGTGAATCAGATAAGATCAGAGCAGTTGAGAAGAACGGAACAGTTAAGATCATATCAGTTTAGCAGAGCAGAGTAGATCAGATTAGCTCCATTTATAAGATCAGTATAGGTCAGCTTACAACAGAATAGAGCATATCAGATCAGAGTAGCTCCATTTGTGAGTGAATGTGTGTGTGATGATTACTATTTCAGCTCATGCTCTCACATATCAACTCACACACTGTAGTCTTCTTCGTGATATTCAAGTTCAGCATGACGATATATACTGACGATGCACAGCTTGATATTCTGTTTTGAACCGAACTTGCACTCTATGCACACACGAAGTAACAAATGTGGAAGATTACAAATGTGATACTACTTAAAATGAATCTTTTCTCTACTTTACCTGTTTTTTATGTGCTTTTCATTATCGATTATTTTATGTTATAAACTTCATGGCTTAATATATATACAATATTTAAATTTTGTTTTCCTTAATATGATCTTTTATTTTGTATTTATTACATATTAGGAAATGAATTTCGAAGCTCAAGATGTTGAAACACAGTCCATTACAAAACCTGTTTCGCAGCAAATGGACGACCTTTTGCTTTATTTTTCGGTTAGATCAGAAAAATCAAGGCCATAAACCTGATAGAAAATTTTCTCAAATCACATGTGTAATACCCAGAATCATTAAGAAAAGGATTAGTAAGTAATTTCGACATTCAAGAATTTGATAAAGCTTGATTATGAGCTCGGATTTCTTCTGGAAGTGTTGGATAATGCATGAACTAAAGATTGTTAAATCGCGAAGTGTGAGAACCAGTCGACGTAATCAGACGAAGCGATTTGATAAAATCAGCAGCAGGTTACTGTAGTTCGCGACTGGTGGAAATTTTGAAATCAGTTGAAGCATTAGTGTTGCGTTCAGCTGGAAACAGACGCGCGAATAGAAGGGTCAATGAGAGAGCGCCACGTGTTAGTTACTATTACGCACGAGAAATCAGCAGCAAGAGTTTCTACGCATCTGCTGGTTTTGATATAAACCTGCTTGTTGGTAGTGTATCGGCTGGAAGACGTAGGTGCGACGTCGTCGTTTTGATTATTAGCGCAAACCAGTCGAGGGGAAATTAGTTCCAGCTGAGAGAATATACGACAGCGTTTTAACTTATGACTATGAGCTTTGATACGTCATCGTTTAGCAACCAGACGAGAGATTTGAAATCAGATCCAGTCGAGGGATCAATGCGACACCGTTTTGATGTGCGATCAGCAGCTGGTTCTTTTGTGTGAAGTAGTGCCTGCTGATGACATGTAACGACGTCGTTGGAATTAGTTATAACGACATCGTTTTGAGTTTTGAATTGTTGCGACTGAATTGATTACTGTTGTTGCGACTGGTTATTACAACAGCTGATTCTTGCGTCTGCTGAAAATAGCGACTGAGGACGATGAACAGCAGTTGAGGAATCTGTTTATCGTTATCCACCTTCGAAGCGGTGGAAGTATATCTCGATTGAATACTCAGCATGACACGTGGAACTCGAATTGACTACGTTGGAAATGCTGCAAGAAAATACAGAAATTATTGTCTATAAATAAATGAGAATTTGAAATGCTGAGAACATCTTGCTTTCAGTTATCGACCTTTGATCTTGCAAGAATCTTCGGAAGTGAAAAACAGAGCTTAAGAACACTGATTGAAGTATTTGAGAACAGAGGAACGAAGGTATAATCTGACAGAAGAGTCAGGAACTAGATTACTCAAGAATGATTGTTCTTGAGTATTCCGCTGAAACCACATACATATATGATTATTGTTCTTGATTTAGAACTTGAGTTATGTGTGTGTCGATCCATCACAGGTAGTGGATCTTTTCTATTTGCATGAGTTTGCATATTGAAGAGAATTGAATTGATTCTAATGCCCAGGACTGAGTTGGCCTGATTTTCGAAGCCGGAGAAGGTTTCGATAGATGAATATTCATGTCAAGATCGGATACGAATCTTGATGGCGTTGAACCGATATAGAATCAATTCGGAGATTGAAGAGGAGGACTAGAATCATTTCATGTCATTGCATTTATTTACAGTTATTACACTGATATGCATCTATTTGTTCTTATGTGTACCTGCTGATTATATTGAGATGATTCTCACCGGAGTTTATCCGGCTGTTGTTTTGTTTTGTATGTGTGCATGACAACAGGAAGAAAGAACTAGTGGGAAGCAACGACGGGTAGCGAGAGATACTACTTAGGCGCTAGATCAGCAGCACGAAGATTTACTATCCTGCTGATAGTCTAGATATTTGTTCAACTGATCTTAAGTGCTTACGTCGGGTTTTGTATGTACAAATTAAACGTGTACTAGCTAATGGAGCTGGTAGCCGTTGTAAACTTTGATGTTTTTGGTATAAAGGAATCATATTTACGTTACCAGCTGAATTAAAGGATGCTTCTGCTGATTTACTCTTCTGCGGGTGAAAATTTTTTTTTTGTTATGTATAAACCCGATTAGATTGTTAAACTTGTTTAGTTTATCTAAATAAACCACTGATTAAGATTAGAAGATTAATTGTGGGCAGAGAGCCTCACAACATGTAATGTTGTAATTGAATCTATCAATTCAAAACTTTCCAATAAAAGTTAACAAAGATACTATTCATGACCGAGTGAAAACACTGAAAAGAAAAACGACTATTGGTCTTGAAGTCTTCAAAGGAGGGAGTGGGTTTAATCGGAATGAAGTAACCAAAAAGATTGATGCCCTGGAGGAGGTTTTGAGATGCATTAATCAAGGTATTTTTTTATTACTTTGCTTATTTTGGATATTGTTCAGTTATACATGTTGTAGAATATTATTAAAAATTGAATAGGTATACCATGATGCTAAACATGTCTGAAATGTTGATATTCCTCCTTTTCCCATGCTCTGAGAGTTGTTTGAAAAAGATAAGAGTTATCGGAGAAGGAGCAGAAACTGGAAAAAGGATAATATACGTAGGGGTGTCAATTCGGGTGGGTCGGGTTGGGGTAAAATTTAAAAAAAAAAGTCTGACTCGAACCCGAATCAACCCGAAAAATCTCAACCCGAAACCGAATCAACCCGAAAAATATCAACCCGAACCCAACCCGAACCTGAAAAATCCCAACCCTAACCTGATTTTTTTTCGGGTCGACTCGGGTTGGGTTATCGGGTTACTATCAATTTGGGTGGTTCGGGTGGGTTCAAGTCGGGTTGAAGTAAAAATTTTAAAAAAATTCTGACCCGAACCTGAACCAACCCGAAATGTCTCAACCCGAACCCGAAATGTCTCAACCCGAACCTGATTTTTTCGGGTCGGGTTGGGTTTTCGGATCGGGTCAGAATTTGACATCCCTAAATATACGTCCCAGGGCGAGAGAATGAGGGGAATCAAGTGGTGGTGACTCTTCAAGAATAGAAGAGATCGACCTGTTAATTTGCTGAGCAAGAGATACACTTAGAATGTCTCCAGGGGTACATGCAAGTTGCTAAGAATTGGTATGACATGAGATTCTCCTCTCCGGCTTCATTGGTTCGATTATCGTGTGAAGCATATTCCCTAATGAAATATTGTGGGGTATGCTATGGGGATCGACCTGTTATATAAGTCATCTTCATTGGATCCCTGACTATCCGTGCATATCTCTCGATTTCAAATTTGAATGGATCAAGGGACCTCTGCTGGATTAACCCTTTAATAGGTTAACTTTTTTTTTAAAAAAAAAAAGAGAGAGTAGAAAGTTTGGAAGAATTTGGAGAGGAGTCTTATGTTAAAGAAACGTGTATTCCTCATTCGTCATCCTCAAGTGTTATATCTAAGGGTGGAAAGAAAAAGATTTAAAAAATCGGATGACCTGAATGAGAGACTCAATAGTTTGACTACTTCAATCTTCCAAATCGCTAGAGCGACATATGTAGTTGAACAGAATAAGGCTCTGTTTGGACAATTTGTAGTGTTTTTAGAGTTTATAAAACTTAAAATATGAATTTGTATAAGATTTTTATAAAATGTTTGGAAACTATTTTTAAAAAACTAATTTTAAAGTACACATTTTAAAGAATAAGTGAAAGATAGTTTTTAATGTTTTTAGAATACAAAATATAATATTTTATACGAATAATCAATTAATTTTTTTATTAGATTAATTATTTGAATCCTATTTTAATACTACTTCTTAATTATTAAATCATTTTCTAAAATATATATCTAAATATTTTTTTAATTTTAAAACTATTTTTATAAATTAGTTGTTCAAACATATTTACCTTACAAATAAACTTTCAAAATACTTTGTAAGATTTTTTAAAAAACACTTTTATAAAAATATTTTTAAAAAATTTGTCCCAATGAAGCCTAAACGTCGCTACCATTAGGTATATACTGAACTGAAAAGATTTAGTCCTACCGATGGATCAAAATTTCATTTTGCGGCAAATAATTTTTTGATATCAAATTCAACGTAGAAAGGCATTCGAACCTCCTTAAACTAAAGCCTACATAGCAATTCCAAATTGCCAATGCTTCCTTGAACCACAGCTCATAATAAAAGGTTTATTTCTTGAAGTTACACAACAACTATTAATCTTTCACCAAAAGTCTTTACAAGAACATGAGCCATCCTTAAAATGGTGGAAACGTGTAGCGTCTCTAATTATAAACTCAAAATTGAAAAACTTGCTCACTGATTTTACAAATACATGACAATCTGCACAAATCCTCAGGTTTTTTATCACACAAATCTTCTCCTCTGTACTATTCAACAATGCAAATGCAATCGCCAGCCTTTCACTATGCACAGACGTGCTGGTCGAGATTGCTCGGTCGTTGTTCGGTTCGACTAAGTGCTGCAACTTTCTCAACATATCATATATCTCTTTTTCCTGGGGGTGACTTTTAGATCCAGCCATGAATAGGTGAAGTTTTCCATTTCGTTCGACAAAGCTATAGCCTGGATCCTTTCTGACCCCTCGCTCGCGCATCATTATCCGAATCCTCGAAATTCCTTCCTTGTCATTGGCTTCTGAGTATATATTAGATAATAATACATAATAACCTATATTATCAGGTTCGAGTTCAACAACCTTGTCAAAAGCCAACTTTGCTAACTCAACATTTTTATGAATCTTGCAAGCACCTAAAAGGGCTCCCCATACAGGGCCATCCGGGTTCATTGGCATCGACTCAATGAAGTCACGAGCCTTCGACAACTGTCCTGCTCGCCCCAGGAGATCTACAACACAAGAGTAATGTTCTGTGCTGGGCTTCAAATTATATTTCTTCTCCATTGAATAAAAATAATCCAATCCCTTCTCTGTTAACCCTGCATGACTGCATGCAGTCAGAACACTAACAAAAACTGCCTTATCTGGTTTAATGCCAGTTCGAATCATCTGATCGAAGAGCTCCACTGAAACCTTTCCTTGACCATGCATGCCATAACCACCAATAATTGCAGTCCATGAGATTAAACTCTTCTCCGGCATAGCATCAAATATAGCCGTGGCTTTTGACAAATTACCACATCTAGCATACATATTCATCAAGGCATTCTTTAAGAATGTATTTGATCCATATCCGAGAATATCTATCTTCTTCTCCAAATCGTGGCCAATTCTTTGCGCACCGAGATTAGCGCATGAGGATAAGACACCAACCAATGTTACCTCATCCGGTAATGTTCCGGATGTTTGCATATCCTGGTAAAGATCCAAAACCTCCATCCCATGTCCATGTTGTGAATACCCGGATATCATGGCATTCCAAGTGATCAAACTCTTTTGGGGTATCTCATCAAACAATTTTCTTGCCTTCTGAACTGATCCACAGTGAACATACATCGACAAAAAGCAATTACCCACAGAAAAATCACTACCCAAACCAGATTTCAAAGCCAAGCAATGCAACGACGTTCCCAAATCCAAGTGTGTCGGAACCACACACCCTGGAACCAATCCCAACATTGTTATGGCATTGAGCTGCACCCCTTTCATCCTCATTTCATTTATAAAGAGCAACCCATTTGACAATCTTGTCTTCCGCACGTATCCAGATATTAAGGCATTGTAGCAGACAGTTAATCCTCTAGCTTCAGGACTTTCATCAAACACAGTGTACGCATGGTCAACCAAAGAAAACCGGCAGTACATAGATATTAAAGCTGTCTGAATGAAGGGTTCAGAGTGACATCCGGACTTGACGATGTGGCAGTGAATCTGGGTGCCGGAGAGTTTGAGAGGCACAGCGGCCGACGACTTGAGAACGAAAGGAAATGTGAAAGCATTCGGGTTGGCACCAGATCGCAACATTTGGCGGTACAGAATCAGGGCCTGACTGTACAGACCCTGTTTTGAGAGCTCTCTCAGCTGTGTGTTCCATTTGTCATCAACCGCGGCGGCGACGGCGGTTTTCTTGGTTTGGAGGAAGTATGCTATCTTCACAGATAGTGGCAAGTTTTGCTTGCTCATAAAATAAACATTGAACTCGGAAGCATTAGCATTACCATACCTCCCCTGATGGCTGATACCTCTTGTTGATGAGAACCCGCAACCATAGCATCGATTCCATTATATTTCAGAAGCTTGTTAATTTCAATCGACTTCACAACCAAAATTCCCAAATTTTCGTAGTGGATAACATTTCACCAATATCCCAATATATCCAACCTAATAGCATCCAAACACCAACCAAATCGAGGAGTTTAAACCTCAAGAACGTTAAATTTGTACCTAAAAATAAAATACAATTTTCACCAACACAATAATCGAAGTCAAAATCACAAGAAGTCGAGCGGAGCAGCCTTATATAATAGAACATAAGCTGGAAATATCGGATTTTAACCCTCGAAGTCGGAAGCAAGGTCAAGAGGTACCGTGAATGACGTCGGAGAAGACAGTGCTCAGCAGGAAACGCGGCAGAATGCAAGGAATTGCATGTGAACGGGAGCAACGGTTGAAATTTTTTTCCCAAGCCTCATTCGAGCTACCCACGACCTATGATGAAGGTTTCCGGCGACAAAAAGCACGACAACGGCGGAGAAAGGTCCCTGATTAATCCGGTTATGAAAATATTGTTAAAAATTTATGCGCACATATCAGCTACATTCGAAATTTGAAAATCTAAAAAAAAAATTCTGATTCAATTCGATTTGAGCTTTAGACTAGCTCAATTCGTAATTTTATTTATTTCTTTCTCTGTTTAAATAATATTTGAACTTTATACCATGGATAAATTTGCTTTAAATCTCTAAACCAACACATAAATTTGCTTCCGATACCTGTCAGAAAAAAATTTGCTTCCATTCTTTGATTCTAGAAAAAAAATTGTTTAAACTCTCTAACATCATATGTTTTTATCCGATAGAAATTGGGTACAAATCAATGAAAATAGAGTACATAATATAGGATATTTTAGTACAAATAGTTTTATATTCAGTACGAAAATTAAGATTTTGAGTATAAAATTATTACAATCTTTTATAATCATAGTTCGTTACGTATATTCTGTACTCAAATATCATATTTCAGTACCGGATTTAAAATATTTTGTACTCACTTATCATATATTATGTATGTTCAACAATTTGTACCCAATTTTTATTGGATAAAAACATGCTACATATATTTGCGTACTCAAATATCATATTTCAGTACCAAATTTGAAATAGTTTGTACTCAATTATCATATATTAATACTCTATTTTAAATATTTTCTATCGCTTATCAATAAATAAAAATAATTTTATTATTAATATCAAGATAAAGTATACATGTTTTATACTCAAAATTCATATATTGATACCGGATTTGAAATAATTGGTATTCAAATATCATATATTATGTACTCTATTTTCAATAATATGTAACCAATTTCTATCGACGAAAAACATATGGTCCTAGAGAATTTAAACATTTTTTTCTAGAATCAGAGAGTGTAGACATTTTTTCTGATAGGACTGAAAGTAAATTTATATTTTGATTCAAAATTGGAAATTTACCCTTATATTAACTCGTTCGAAATTTAAAAATTCTAAACTTTCTTATTATTTTTCCGTTTGAATTCTTTTTGAACTAACAGTGGAATATTAATTGTAAAGATTTAATAACTTTTTTTAGGTAATGGAATTTCATTTATTTAAAATATTTTTATTAACTTACATAAAATTTCACGGAGCCGTAATAGAATTTCATACACTCCTATGGATTGACATTCGCATATTTGTAACACTTTATAGACTTTGCTATAATATTCGATATATTTTATATATGAAACATAAACTATAAATAAATTTTATTATAGTAACAAAATATAAACAATTTCATTAAAATTAAGTTGATGTCAAATTATAAAATATTTATGTTGGGAAAGTATTTTAAATTTTGATAAAGACAAAATCAGCTCGGAGGTTAGCAAATCAGATCAGGCGTAATGCAAACGCAACAAATCGAGAATAGATTGAGTAAGGATTTTGGTTTTGAAGAACATTTCAGATCAGCACAGTTCAGATTAAGACTTTCTGCAGAACATATCAGCTCAGTTGAGAAAGCAAAGTGAATTAGATCAAAAAACAGATCAGAGCAAACTTTGAGGCTATGATTTGACAGAATGTTTATAGTATTTGTGTTTTTTGGCAAACTATCAAAATTTGTCAGGTCTAGCTATATACAAGAAGTGCTAAAAGAATGAACATCTAATGGAGCGGTACAGAGCATAGTACAATTTTTTAATGCTCATTAAATGCAAGGAAAATGATTCAACGACTGAGTCTACTAGATATATTTATTGCTATTTGAATGCGAATAGTATAAAAGGATGAAGGAATAGAACGAAACATACATATGAAAAACACAGGGAAACAGATGAGAAATGAAAGAATACAACGAGATAACACGCTGCAAAAGCTTATTCAAGCTCTTCACTTTTTTGTTTTACAGAAGCTTTTTCATTGTATCTATTCATATCTTCTGTATTTATTTCAATTGTGTGCTGAATAAAATAGGCTTTCTATTGAACAGATCAGATTAGCCAAAAAGCTTTTCATTTGTTGATAGCCTGCGTGCTGTTTAGACGAGATACTAAGAGTTTTGTTCCGGTGTTGTCGTACTGAGTGGTTTATGATACATTGTATCTTATTCAAAGTCTTTTAGTGGATCCTTCCAATTTGGAAAGAGAGACGTAGAAGTTTGCTTCGAAATTCCACAATCTTATAGAGAATATACTTCTCCAAATTATCTAAGTTTGCCTTATTTTTATCTTCGGCAATCCATTCGATTCTTGGATTCTCGGTGTAATGTGGAGCTCCTGTGGTTATGGCGATTGCATTGTGGGCCTTTAAGATCTTCAGTGGTCTATCAGTGATAACAAATCATAAGTTATCATCTTGTTTAGAAAACATAGGAATGTTGTATGTTATACCGAGCGCTTGTCACTTTCCAAAAATCATAACTAGTGGTAACGGTGCAACTCTAATATTTTAAACTATATAGCAATTCAAGCGTCACGATTCGATCGCTCTACCTAGTAGGGGCAATTATTGCACTTCAACAATCTTCTTCCAATAATTGCACTCCTTGCACTAATGGGAATCGAACTCAAAACCATTTTAAACAACGAAACAACACGCACTTTCAGCGTGATTTGAATCAGTTTGGAGCTGAAATAGCTCCTGTTCTTGAAAGTTTTTTTAGCACGGAGAGTACATAGGATCTGGTCTGAAAAACCATGCGGAAAAAACCCGAAATACTCCCTAGAAGTTCAAATTAAAAAATGGTTTAAAACATATATACAGAAAGAGTAAATCAGTACACAAGAGGTTTGTTTATGGAAGTTCGACGACAACACCTTCTACGTCTCCCCGTCTTCCAAACTGAAAGGTTATACTAGAAGACTTTGATTTATACAATCATTTGCACAAATTCACTCAGTCAGACCGCACCTGAACTGAACTTCTAGACTCCAAGTATGCACTTGTTTTATGTCTCTGTACAAAGACTACAGGCATTAAGTTTTACGTCTTCGTGCCAAGATAGAATTGATAGGTTTGATTTACATTCATTCATCTAAATTGTTTCACTCATGCTCTCAAATGTATATGGGAGAAATGTAATCTGATACATTGTATTCTCTCAGCTGTATTCTGTTCTATTTAATTAAACTCTTCTCTTCTTATGTGAACTGATCTGTTCCGAAGCTCCAATCAGATCTGTACACATAACTATACTGCTCTTGAAATCTGAAATGCTCTTCTTTCTGCGCTTTTAATATGATATGTACTGATCAGAGCTGCTCTGAACTGGTTCCATACAACTGCTCTTCTCAATCGATTATGTTCTGATCTGAAATATACTGATCTGAGCTGCCTAGACTGATCATGTACAATTGCTCTTTCTCAATCGATTATGTTCTTATCTGATCTTATCTGTGGTAAGCTGATCTGAACTATCTGATATCAAATGTTCAGTTCAGGTATGTTCTGTTCTGTTCTTATTCCAATCTGATTCTACTATTCTGAACTTAACTGCCCTTATTTGTTCTATTCCAAACTCTTTTGTTCTATGTTACTTTGTTCTGCTATTAGCTGATCTGAACTGTTGTGCTATAATATAAGCTGCTCTCATCTGATTTGAACTAATATTTCGAACTGTTCTGATCTACCTTGCTATATAACTAAACCGATTCAACTGATTTGAGCTGAACCTATCCACTGCTCTGACCTGATTTGTTCTATTATCATCTGATCTGAACTGTTCAGCTCTTCTTCTTAACTGAGCTCAGTTTTTCGTTCCTCAGTTGATCTGCTCGGCTTTGTTATGATCTGCTTCCAGTTTGTCTGTGCATCAAATAGACTGTTAGAAACATAAGAACAAGTTTTTTGTTCATCAAAATTAAGATCTGATCTATTTTCAGATCCAACATCGTGGAATGAGGCCATTGTAAAGATAGGTTCTAAATTTTTTTTGGTTCTAGACTGAGCTCACACCACTCTGACACCACTTGATAGGTCAAGAAAGAGTTTATAGGGGTGTGAATAAAATCTCTCGAATTTTATTTTACAACTGTTAGCAAACCAACTGATTTACTAGTTGAATCTCAATCTCAATCTAATATGATATTTCATGCAACAAAAGGTTTGTGCAAAAATCAAAACAATAAAACTCAATGTAAAAATATTAATGATAATGATTTGTTTCTGGAAATTTGAAGCAATGCTTCTACGTTTCCTTTTCTTCCAAAATTGGAAAGGTTATCCATTACATGACTTGGAGTTGATTATCAATATAATCAATACTGCCCAGTCAGCTCTAGCCTGATATGAACTCCTAGTATACTCGTTGATAACAGAACGGACTATGTTGTCTTATAAAGGTTTGATTATAAGGTTAAAAGATGTATAATGAAAGTAAAAGTCTTGATCCAATTTATACAACACTCGAATAAAGTAAAGAGTGTTTGATAGAAAAATATGAAGGCTTAAAGATCGTATGTTTGTTAAAGCAGTACAAGATCCTTCACATATCTTAGATCCTACTATTTATAGCCTTTAGATTCCATTGATAATAAATGTGATCAGTAGACTCAACCGATGAATCATCGTACATTGTTTAAGTAACAAATACGCATTTAATACGGTTAACTGGTTCACCATACTCATGAAAATATTTTTTTTTTAAAAAAAAATCATATTTGGTACATGACCCTAAGTCCAATTTTATTATTAAATAATAAACATATTCTTAAATTATCAAAATAAAAAGTAACAAATGTGGTTTTAAAAAATAAAACACCGTTAGACACAACAGGCTCTTGGGGATCGGTAAGTGTTTAGATGGGGTGTGAATAACCACTCAAGCATTATAAAATATTTCACGGTGCATCTTATCAGTTATTAGTTGACAAACTCTAGATTTTTATTTGTCCGATAGAAGAATATAACTTAATAAAGTGAAATGAATCTCTTAACACCGATGATATAATAGATAAGTATATAAAGCTGACGTACACTCATCTCAATACTAATCTCACTCATGCACGCTTAACTCAACATTTTATGCTACTCTGATAATGCATCTTCTCGAACTACTAAACTTATGTGATTTACACCTCAATTTATCTGAAAGTCTACGCTGTTTATTTCTTCTATTCTTTTCTAGCTTTTCTAAGTTTCTTCTTATTGATAATCTTAACTGATCTTTGACTTAAAGATACGTGTTGTAATCATGAGATGCATTGCCCAAGTTAATAATTAATATCACTAAAATATAAATATTCAACATGGCCAATGCTATCATATACATCTATATATATTTAACATGCAAACTTTTAAATACAATAACATAATCTTAAAAAGATATTACTATAATATGATATCTTGACATTTAAAAATCTTCATTCTTTCATCAGTTATAGTGAAACTACATATATCAACTTATGGCTTTGTCGATGCTGTCTGTGTGGATACTGCCCACAAATGCAGGTGGCCATTCAGCAGCTGACATGTGGCGGCAAACAGTAGAATTAAAAATAAATAAATAAAAACCAGCTGCAAAAAAAAAAAAAAAAAAACCAGCGGGTTTTTTTTTTGCCGCTTGAAAAAAAAAAACAGCTGGTTTTTTTTTGCAGCTCATGGAAATTTTTTGCAGCTGGATTTTTTATTTTTTTTTGCAGTTGTTTTTAATTTTTTTTTTTAATTCTACTGTTTTCCGCCACATGTCAGCTGCTGAATGGCCACCTGCATTTGTGGGCAGTA
>KQ987720.1:171184-234969 GCA_001598015.1 Dorcoceras hygrometricum
ACTCACTATATAATAATATGTGGATGAGATTAATATATATATATATATATATATATATATATATATATTTCGGAACAACAGGAAAGAGTCTAAAATAAAACTACTGAATACTGATTCATATTTTCTCACACGAATCCAGAATTGCAGAGATTTAATTATCTTGCACATTGAAACGTCATTATCATTTACAAAATTACATAATGCACTAGTTTTAAATTAAATGTTTTATTTCTTTATTCCCACTGCACATGTGAAGTATCCATTTGCCACTGTCTACTAAAATCCCATCTTGGGAAAAGGGTACAACTATTTATTTATTAAACACAACTTGCCCTATACCCTACAAAGTAATGCTACCAAATAAATGACCAAGAAAACTAAACCAACAGTACATTTCACTTTAAAATTAATAAGTGTTGTCCCCAGGAAAGAGGACCCGTTTCAATAATTTAATCGAATAATTAAAGGGATTAATTGATTCTGAATCAATACAAGTCAAAAAGGTGAGGTTGGGAAGGATAATTCCGAGGGAATTATCCATTCAAAGTTCAAATTCCAACGTATTATTTTTTCCAGAATATCACATGAGGGTGCTAGGGTTCAGCCGGATCTGGCTGCGCCGCCGTGCCCTACCACCGTTAGCCTCACAAGTGCTGACCCACAAACAATCCTTATTCTCCGCCGCTGCCTTTATTTCAGCCAAGGCATACCATTTATTTTATTGATTGGTGAAATTTTGTTTTTGGTATAATTATTGGGGAATTATGTGCATGAAATTCACAAAATTCCTCAAATTGATAGGTAGGTCTAGGGTTTTTTATTCACACAAGATGGGTAGAATATTATGATGCCTACAAACCATTTTTCAGAAACTTCACACACGTTTGTTTTCTAGTCGATGAGATATTAATCATAAATTAGTCTTGAATCAAATTAAATATTCTTTGTTCTCAAATAGTTATAATATCTTCTTTATTTAAGCAAAAAAGTTGAACATAATAAATTAAAATTCAGACACAAAAAACTATATTATATGTTTCAATTTGATGCACGCAGAGGCCACATTCTAATGTTGACTTGTGCAAGTTTTGAAAAATGAAAAGTTTAGCATACGCTAACTTTAAACGAATCTTTGTTCTGGGCTGCACTTACATAAATATATTATGGGTATTTATCATAATAATAAATGTTGTTATTAAGAACAAAGAAACTTAAATGGATCTAAATATGGGTTGAATACTAATCAATCACTAACATAAAATTATGTTTACTGCAAATGTTTGATTAAGATAATTAAATACACGGAGCGCAACCAAAATTTTAGAATCGGATTTACAGAAACTCGAATAATGAAAAAGTTAACCCATAAATGGGTTAACCCCCTATATAGGTCAGAGGCCCCTTGGCCCATACATGTTGGTAAATCGAGGGATATGCACGAGTAGGCAGGGGCCCGAAGGAGAGGATCCATATAACGGACTAATTCCCAGAGCATACTCCCACAATATTTCAGTGAGACATATGCTCCACACGAGAATCGAACCCGTGAAGCCGGAGAAGTTATTCACACATCACCCCAGGTCTTACCAACTTGCCTGTGCCCCTGGGGGCTACAGAAACTCGAGTAATATTTTGAGGTTGGGAAAATATAAGCTGTTTCGTCACTTGCATTTGGAGTTGTATGCTTGGCCTAGAGAAACTATCTGCATTAGACGATGCAAATAAAAGACTTTCTATATCTGGATCACGGACCTGTAACAAAGAAGTTCATTCTGCGCACCAAGACATCTTGGCACAGTACGATCGACCGCTATAATATATATAAATAGCAGTAATTTCTATATAAACAATATGTGTACATAGCAAGAAATCTAATTATAATTTACTTTAGCCACCAAAAATATGATTTAAATGGATTCAAAGTACTCTACAGTTTTATGAAAGCTTGGACAACAAGAGAAATGTAAATTTGACCCACTGATGAAATCAAAGAAAGATCCGAACGTGGTATTTAAATTTAGGTACCATTTTCTTTCAGTACATGACTTTTTGTGTCATGAAATCCTTTCAGCGGCGAAGTATAATATCCGTAACATTTTATCATTCTAGGGTACTATGGAATTATCTTTTAATAGTTCATTCGTTTTCTACTTAATAAATTCTTTTTACCATCTGAAAATGGTACACTAACAGTTTGACGTTTGAGATACCTGAATTTCTATACGTTTCCAGCGGCTTTGTCGATGCTGCCTGTGTGGAAACTGTCCACAAGTACAGGTGGTCATTCAGCAGCTGACATGTGGTGGCAAACAGTAAAATTAAAAATAAAATTAAAAACCAGCTGCAAAAAAAAAAAAAAAAAAACCAGCTGCAAAAAAAAAAAAAAAAAAACAGCTGGTTTTTTTTTGCAGCTCATGGAAATTTTTTGCAGCTGGATTTTTTATTTTTTTTTGCAGTTGTTTTTAATTTTTTTTTTTAATTCTACTGTTTTCCGCCACATGTCAGCTGCTGAATGGCCACCTGCATTTGTGGGCAGTACTCACACAGGCAGCATCAACTGGCCTCCAGAACATTATTTCCACGAACAAATAAATTACTAACATCTTGTAATTAAATTAAGTTAAAATAAATAGATTACTTACAAAGTTGCTTGATATAAAATTTTTGATTCGATTATACAAAAACAAAATCTAGGAGTTACAAAAGCTACAACTACTATATTAATTTTATATATATAATATGTAATTTCCCCTTTCGCAGTTTCCATTACATATGTATCAGAATAGTAAATGTTATTATTTCATCCCTACACGTCACAATCTATTGAGTAAATGTTATTATTTTTTATTGACCCGCGGGCCGACCCGCCCCGCCGCGGGCCGACCCGCCCTAAGCCGTAACCCAAACGGGCCAGCCCGTTTCGACCCGCCTCCAAACGGGCTATTAGTTTACTAACCTAACCCGCCTATTTTTCATGGCGGGGCGGGTTGGCCCGACGGGCTTGGCCCATTTTGACAGCTCTAGTGTTGTGACAGGACGGTGCTATATTATACAATTATATATTTTCACATATAGATTTTTCAACTTAGTAACAAAATCATTAAAAGGGATATTCCGATAATACAATTATATTTTATCTTATACAACTCCATATATTTTTAAGTTGCAAAAATTTTCGATTTCAATAATATAATCTTAAAAATATTATGATAACACACTATCGAGAAATTTATTGAAAAATCTATCATTTAATCGATTACAGTAAACTTATTGGTGTCAACTTATTGTCTGCTTATGCTTTCCAGTAATGCAAAAAGTAAGAAAATTATTGAACTTACCTCTTTTTTATCGACTATAATGATACGTGAAAAGAGCAAACTTCAAATAACACCATAAATCTAAATCATTAAATATAGTTTTTTCAAAGCGCAGAAATTTTATTGGGGTTTATTTTATAATGAATTTTTCAGAAAATAAAATTTAAAAATTATAGTACGTAGCGTTCCATATCCATTTTTTAAAAAACAAAAAAAAACATAACCAACCAATATAAAAAAATGCAAAGAAATTTTCTGAGAAAAATAAAAGATTACAACCTTTTTTAAAGTATAAATTACCTTATATTCCTAACAAGAGCTTTTAAAATTAGTCAAACTTTCTAATATTTGGTACATGACCTCAAGTCCATTTTTATTATTAAATAATAAGTGTGTTCTTAGGTTAAAAAAAAAATAAAAGTAAAAAGTTTTTTTAAAAATAAAATAAAATAAAAAACAACATTAGCCATATATATAAGGCTAATACTGTGGACATCTACTGTGGGCACCTGATGATGTGGCAATACCAGGAAGTGCCACGTCACCCAGGTGCCTATACATTTGTCCATATTATGTGCTCATAGTATCATATATATATATATATGGTTGTGATATCCTGCACACCCAACTTCCCCACCTCCTTCCCCGACTACCACGTGGCACCATACGATTGGTCCGAATTTAAAAAAAACATGACAAAAATGTCGAATTTAAAATGTTGGTACAATCACATGGTGCCACGTAGTAGTTGGGGAGGATGTGGAGAAGTGGATTGTGCAGTATATCAGATCCATGTATATATATATATATATATATATATATATGAGTCTGGTCTTACATTTTCAATTTTCTAGTTGCCTTAATATATATACGCATGAAAGTGTGTCAAATGGGAACTAGCTGCAGCACCATGACATTGCCTGATGTTTAAATATTGCATCCATCCCAAATTCATAATTTTGTTTGTACTTTCATACGGAGTGAAAGAATCATTGGAAAATTTAAGTTCGTAAACATGTCCAAACCCTACAATTATTTTTTTTTTTTGATTTTACACCAATTTTTCTTGATTTCTTTGTTGATTTTATCGTTCCCTTGATCCAAGTATCGAAACTTCTTACTTGATCGTGTGGCTCCGCGACCTTTTCAACTTCTTACTTCTGATCGCAAATCCCAGATCGGACATGGAGGAAAACGATCGTAAGAAGATGAGGATGACTGATACGGAAGTGGAAGATGAGGAAAAACTCGATCTTGATAGGCTCAGCAGCTTACCAGACAGCATTCTATGCCATATACTCTCTTTCGTGGACACAGTTTCCGCCATTAGAACTTCCATTCTCTCCAAACGCTACAGATATCTATGGACTCTGTCACCCACGCTCGATTTCAAGCTCTTACGATTCAGCCCTTGTCGTTTCAGGCCGTTTTATCCCCATGATCTTTTTGATCAAAAGGGCCTCAATGTGCTTTCTTTTGAGGCGCATGTTAACCATGTGTTGCAATGCAGGGAGGACAGCAGTCTCAAGATGTTCCGTCTATCTCTGCACGTGCCCGCGGGGTCGGAGTTCGTTAGGAATTGCATTGATTATGCAGCAAGCCACAAGGTGCAGCATCTTCGAATCCGTGGCTACACCAAACGAGGTTCTGTTGCGTTGCCGAAACTGTTGCTCAATTCCCCCTCATTGACAATCTTGCACTTGAATAATGCTGTTGTTTACAGTATAGAGTTGCCTAAGTCTCTGTCCTTGCCCAGCTTAAAGATTATGCGCCTCAAGAATTTCGAATTCTCGGATAGGAATTTTAACGGGGAGGTGTTTTCGGGGTGTTCGAGACTTGAAACTTTGATCTTGAACAGGTGTTGGATTAGGCCTGCGGATAAGCTTAAGACTCTTGGTGTTAATTGCTTGAACCTTAAGAATTTGGAGGTAAAGTATTGGAGGAGTCCTTGGAGATGTTTAGTTGAGCAGAGTATCTATGTGAATGCTCCTGCACTTGATTTCTTTAAGTTTCAGGGACATATAGCTAAAGTGAAGTTCCGGGATGGTTCACCTTGTGTGAACAAAGCATGGATTGATCTCTGGTGTCCCACCGCTTGCACATCCTTAGATGTCAATGGAAGGATGGCAAGTACCTCGGAAAGATTTATCGATATGATTCGACAGCTTTGGAATGTTAAATCCCTCTCCCTGTCGTGGAGGACGATCGAGGTATATACATTGATCTTGATGCTGGTGGATCTTGTTTTATGATCTTATAAGCTTCATTCAAATAACACCAGTATGTTAGTGAAAAATGTCTTATTCTACCAAATACCACATTTTAAAAGCGCGACATAATCTCATGTGACTTATTTTTATCCAAAACCTTATAAGGTGTTTAAGATGAATGTTAGCCCAACCATTTCAAGCTTACACATACAGTGACACATAATTGCATTTCTCTTTGTGCTTAGGTTATGTCAGCAAGTTGCTGTTTGCGACCGATTATGTTCGAGAATTTGAGATTTTTAAGGTTCACAACTGAGGAAAAATATGGAGAGATGACCATAACCATCGATAGAGTTATGCAGCTAAGAAAGAGTGCCACCTCTGATACATTGGTGTTCGATGATTCTGAGGTATTGTTCTTGTCCGAAATTTTTTTGTTTTGAAAAGTATTCCTAAAAGGCAAAATCATCAAGACCGTATTGACTAATCTTGACATGCCAAGTTTCTTTAGTCACAAATTTTATATCAGACTTCCAATGATGCAAACATATGATGACATGTTTCGGATACTATACTGTTTCTGTCATCTTGAATTATAGAGGAACCTAAATAACTTAATGTTTTCTGCATTAACCGGCCATTATCTGTTTATGACAGACCACATGAACCATTGGAGATAACATTCCACCCTACCTACTATAAGATGCCAGCCCACACTCGCTGCATTGATGGATCATGGAAACATTTTATTGTGTTGCATAAAAATGATACTGATTTACTCTTCATTACAGGAGCAAAAGTACATACTCAAGTGTTCGAAGGTCAAACCTAAGAAGGCTACAAGCCCCATTACTGTATCAATACATGTTTTGTCCTTTCTTCTAGAAAGCTCTC
Source organism: Dorcoceras hygrometricum (assembly GCA_001598015.1). Classification (NCBI taxonomy): domain Eukaryota; kingdom Viridiplantae; phylum Streptophyta; class Magnoliopsida; order Lamiales; family Gesneriaceae; genus Dorcoceras; species Dorcoceras hygrometricum. The sequence continues at coordinate 177,606 of KQ987720.1, forward strand.
CTTCCGCTGAGCTTTTAACCATTGAAATACCAAAGGTATAGCTTACACTTGGCGAGTTCAAAACTTCAAGAAGGAAGCTGATTTGGTGACCTATGTGGATGATGGTGTTTTTGTTACAGGTTCAAGCGGACAAAAAGTAAAGGATAAAGGGGTACCATAAACTGAGAAAGCTATTAGCATTCGTCGACGGATTAAAGAACGTCTTTCTATCTTTTGTTTGAGAGAGTGGTGTGGGTGAGAGGTACATGGTGTACTATGTCACAAATTTTGGTTTGTTAATCCTTGTAATCCATTTCTGTAGTTGAGTTTGAAGGAGACCTGAGAGAACCTCATAAAAGGTTGAAAGTCTAAAAGCCATGTATATGGAAACCTTTGCTGTTGAAATTCTAGTTTGATTTGTGCTTTGAGTTGGTAATTCTCCATCTCATGACTGCCCATCTCCTCTAATGGCTATCTATATTTTGCAAAGCTAATACTTTCATTGTTAGAAAAATGTCCCCTGTAGATGTATCTATTCCAAATATGAAGCTATAGGTCATAGATTTGAATCGTTTCAACTACATAGAGAAAAGCTTGGAGTATTATGTCGACAAGTTTCCCCGCTTGTTATTTTTGGTTTGTATTATATTTTGACCCAAGTAGATATTTTTATAATTTTAAGATCATTTTGTTAAATGAATTCTATATATGTATATATATAATTGCAAAGATAAAAAACACACTTCTAAGATATATATGTAAATTATGTTAAACTTTTGACATTGTACTATTGTAGTGCATTTTACACAAAAGGCCAGATGGAGAAACCATGTTTGGAAGGAATCTTTAAATTTTTATCAAGTTGAATAGATGATAGATTTGATGCAAGATTTTATCTAGATTGTGAACTGATATGAGGTAGGACGCGAACCTATATATATTCATAAGAAATTAGTTGTAAAAGGACCGATGCTCAGCCTTGTCATGGTGTTGTGACAACTGTCAAGGCAGAAGTTGGTCAGTACCACCGTATTCATTTTGATTAATAAGTTTAACTGCCAGTGTTACATCAAATATAAGAAGATTTGTTCATTCATTTCTCGGGAGAGGAAGGTGCTGTTCTAGAGAGAGAACTCATCCACACATCGAAGGGAGTTTGAGAGAATTGGAGGAGAAGTCGATTGGTGCTAGCCAAATAGATTCCACTGAAGTGTGTTCTTCAATAAGGCGTCAAATGAAAGAGGGAGTCTTTTATGGTTTGTGTTTAAGTCCTTTTGATTGTAACAAATGTTATCATTTAGTGGAATTGTTTGATGCCTGTGTGTGGCCCCCGTAGATATAGGTCGATGACCAAACTACATTAAAATTCATGTGTACGTTACAGTCATATTATCTGCACTAATTCATCATATAACAAACATTAAAAGATAACACACAACTACTTTCATTCTTCAAATGTTCCAGCTATATATGATGCATGATACATGCTCGTCTAACTCATGGTCGCCTAGATGATGAAGGTCTGTGGCCTCTGTATACCGATGTTGGTGGTCTGAAATTTGGATGTCCAATTGAAGATACTAGCATGCTTATCTGCTTCGATCATCGATATCTTTGATCAAATATCAGTGCACTCCTGACTCAATTGATCTGCCCTCATTGTAACCTCTTGTGCCGTCTCTCTAGCCTCTTCCCTGAAACTCGTGCCATTTCTTGAGCAGCGTCAATGCTCTGTTTGGTGGCGGTGGATATGTTGGCGTAGTGACGGATCCGGATCACACCCCAAGTGCGTAGCGGAAGTTTAAAATTTTTGTATCGGGGATGCTAATACGTGAATCAAAATAGTAAACAATAAAACCATTCATAGGATGTTAGAATTGTTTACCTTTGGCGACTTGGTGCTCGGTTTCGACCAGTCCATAGAGGGAGATATCTTGTCCTCAGCTTTCATTTATTAGGGCTAACCCCCTATATAGGTCAGAGACCCCTTGATCCATACAGATGGTAAATCGAGAGATATGCACGAGTAGGCAGGGGTCCAGGGAAGAGGCTCATATAACGGACTAATTCCCAGCTTTCATTCATTAGATTTCAAAGATGATGGATATTTGAAAAGACCTATAGGATAAAATGGTTCAATTGGTAGTTTATGAAAAAGTAAATTTAAATGGTCCTCAGCATTATAGGATAAAATGGTTCAATTGGTAGTTTATTAAAAAGTAAATTTTTTAATTGGTCACATTATCAATATTAAGTCCAATTGCTCCTATTAAGTTCAATTTGATGCACTGTATTTAACTATAAACATATTTATTCCTTAACTTAAATAACTACTAATATTATTAAGACAAAAATTCCATAATTGAGACCATTAGAAAGAAAAATGATATTGATCAAAAGTTTTTAAAAAGGTTATCATTATTTAATGTGTTTTAACTATTTAAAATGCATTTTGAAATATTAGCTTTTATGAAATAAGTTTGACCGAAGTAACTTACTAAATCTTTCTGCCAAAAACAATATATAGGATGGAACCTCATTAATCCAGAAATTCTATTTTTAATTTCTAAAAATCGCTGAAATAAAAATGAATTTATTTTTATGGGGCCATTGTGCTTAAAATACAGTAATGATTTCGATCGGGCTTTGGAATTCTTGGCCCAATTTAGACCAGTTTCTTCCATTTCTTCACAGAACACCAACTGACCAAAGCAAGTCCCAGCACTGAATTCAATTGAGAAGAAATCTTCAAACTTTCAAAGTTGGGGTCCCTTTTTATGTTCATTTTTCTCTCTTTTTCCTACTCCGTTGTCTGGTATTCTGTTTTGGTGGTGATATTGTAAGTATGTAAGTGCTGTGCAGCTATCTATATCGACACAAATGGTGATATAGCTGAAGACTACCTTAAGTCCATGTTCATTTCCCGTGCAAAGATACAATCTTTATTAAAACCCATATCAAGGTTTGTGTTTTTGCGCCTATACTCAACCTCCTCGCCTCCCAAATCGCTGATGAGCCAAATTACCGAGGCATTCCGCCAAGAAAATGTTAAGCTGATTGACCCTCAAATTCTTGCTCAGGTGCAGCCTTGCCACGTCGGAACCGTGCTGCATAGTCTTGCGAATAAGCCCAACTCGGCGGTGGAGTTTTTTAAGTGGTGTGAAGTAGTTCTTGGCTTTAATCACACGCTTGAATCGTACGTTAACTTCTTGTGTTTGCTTTTGAGTAGGCGTAATTTTGATGATGGGAGGTTTGTTTTCGGAGAAATGATAGAAAAATTTCAGTTTATTGATTTTGGTGTTGTGCTTGGGGATGAGTTGTTTATGATTTATGGCCTGAATAAGAGTACCATGTACAGTTTTATCTTGGATAGTTATTGTGGTCTTGGGTTTATTGATCGTTCTATTGAGCTATTTGACATAATGTGCGGAAAACGGATCGTGGTGTCGAAATATGCCTTGTTGAAATTTCTAGATAGTTTGGTTGATCTGGGGCGTGTTTCGGTAATTGTTGATGTGATTGGTAAATCACAAAATGCGTTGATGAGAGGGCATGCACAGGATTTTGATATTTACAGTTTTTCTATGAATGGTTTCATGAAAAAGGGTGAGATGGAGATGGTGCTGGAGTTTCACAGTAAGATGATGGAGAGAGGGTTTCCTGTTGATATTGTTTCGTGTAACAAGTTTTTGAGTCGTCTTTGTAAAGTTAATTGTGTTAACTATGCTCACAAATTGTTTTTGCTCTTATTAGAAGTGGGTCCCATACCGAGTGTGGTGACATTTAGCACTTTGATCAAGACGTGTTGCGAGGAGGGGAAAATGGGATATGCTTTTGAGCTTTATAATTTGATGGTGGAAAGGGGTAGACCCTGACCTTGTCCTGTATAGTATCCTTATTGATGGTTGTTCAAAGCTGGAAAATTGAGGAGGGTCACTGCCTCCTTTCAGTTGCTGGTAAATAGAGGGATTAAGTTGGTACACATGGAGATATTGTTAAGGGAGTTGAAATATATAAGAAATGTTGATGGAAAGATCACCCAGCATAGTCATTTATGGCATTCTTGTGAACGGCTTGTGCCAAAGTGGCCAACATCTTCCGGCTTCTGGTATTTTGGGTCAGCTTATGAAAGTTGGTATTAAACCCTCAATTGTAATTTATAGTTGCCTGATTGATGGATTTCTCCAGGCGGGTAATTTGAAAGATGGGATATTTATGTTCAAAGATATGGAGAAGAATGGATTTATTCCTGATGCAACAGTTTACGGAATCATTATGAATGGTCTCTGCAAACAGGTCCAAATGAGTGATGCACTTATGTTCTTCTACCGAGCTGTGAATAATGGAATAGCTCCAAACATATATATGTTTAACTCCTTAATTGATGGTTGGTGTCGAGTAAAAAAGATGAATAATGCGATAAAAGTATACATGCTAATACGCTCTTATGGTATAAAACCAGATTTAGTGACTCATACAGTACTTCTCAAAGGTATGCTAGAGAGCTCAAGATCGACTGAGGCCTTATGTTTTTTCTTTCAGTTATTGAAGGTGGGTTCTTCCCTGGATGTTGTTATATTTTGTGCTCTCATCAACGGACTATCCAAGCTCAAGAACCTGACCGCTGGATTGCGGATTTTCAATATCATGTTTAAAATTGGTGTAAATCCTGACATAGCTGTTTTTAACACTCTTATTAATTCATTCTTTAAGGAATGTCAAATGAGATACGCGGTTGCCTTATTCAGACAGATATTAGTGCATGGGCCGGAACCCGACGTTGTTACGTTTAACACAATGATCTGTGGTTACTGCTCTATGAATATGTTACAAAAGGCAGTTCAGCTGTATGAAGTGCTGAAACATAAGCCTGGAAATGTAAATGTAATCACATTTACTGTACTGATTGATGCATACTGTAAAGAAGGTAAAATAGATAATGCCAGGTCATTATTTTCTGTGATGTTGGAGTCAGGTCCTACACCAAATGTTGTCACACACAGTTGTTTAATTGATGCATACTTTAAATCATGCGATATGGAAAATGCTTTCGAGCTTTATGAAGACATGCTTCAGAAGGGTTTATCTCCAACTATTGTCAGTTATAGTATCTTGATTGATGGTCTTTGCAAACGTGGGTTGATGGAGGAAGCATCGGTTGTTTTTTATTCTGCTCTAAGCAGGGGATTAATGCCCGACACAATAGCCTACGGGATTCTGATTCACAGTTACTGTAAGGCCGGTAGGCTTGAGAACGCTTTATCTTTATACAACAAGATGTTGGAAGATGGTGTCGTTCTAGACAGTATCGTACAAAGTATCCTTGTGAAGTATAAGCTGTTAAATTCTAACAGAGAGGATCAAAGTACCCAGTTGGATGCGATGGAGGATGGGTCTTTCTTATACCGGACACTCAACTGTCAATTCAAATAAAAAAGATGATTGTATGGAATTCTTACCTTATTCTGTAGACTTTGTAAAACAATATAATCTTTTGCTGTTTGGTCTCTTCCAATTACAGCATCTTCGGATTCGATTCCACACATACATTGTAAACATAGTCCTGTTGGGTTTGTAGCTCATCTACTTTTTCTAATGAACTAATCTCAATGGATTCTTTGCCAATTTCATCTAAAGTTTCATTTGTTTTCTTTTGATTTTTTTATTTGGATAGATAATTCTATCAGATTCTATTGTATTTCTTATGACATCCTCATTACTTTCTCTCAACAGTGTGAAGAAGTGTGCCTAGTGGCATTAAGGAGATGATATAGGCTGTTGCCTCCGGTACCTCATTTAATTTAATATACTCTATTTTACATGGCTCATACAAGAAGTGTTCCAGGTGCGACACCCACATTTTTTACCGGTATGTCTCCTACATTTTGACATCCATATTATTCTCATTGGAGCACTTATGATTCAAGGTTATGTTCCCAGATTCCAAAGACTTGGCATTAAGAACAAGTGAAAATTCATTTGTGTGGGTTCGCTCCTAGTTTATGCAAGGTCTCATTACTCTTACCCCACATGGAGCATTTGCTTGAGAAACTTACACCAGTCCTTGTATCTCCATTTACTTTTTTTGGTCCATCACAGAAGAAACACATCTCTTAATTTGTGCTGAAACTAGTTAATGTGTCATTAAAATCGAACTTCAAAGTCCTAATTGTAAATATATGATGCTCAATATATTGGAGTATTGAACAAAATCAGGAGTTATACCATATGCAGCACAATTTACCCCAAGGCTTCTGGCTTTCTTCTCTCATCCGGTAGCACATCTTATGAGCCACTTACAATTTCCATGATCTTTGAAATCTTGCTCAATCATTACCTCACCTCTCTCCACATTTCTCCCGTTTTGACTAGGATCTATGATCTGCCCGCATTGTATACAAGCCAGATCGATCATCCCTGCTGTTTCTCAACATACTGTTGAAGCTAGTCCTACAGATGATTTTCACACTGCTAGTGGCTGTAGATGAATATGGTATTTTTCTTTGTATATTAGTTTATTTTAGGCAATAACAAATTAACCTCAGTACCACGCTGCTAGGCTATGTGGATACATTGTGCTCTGTTCAAATTTAACACTTTTGATTTCATAATTTAGTTATGCTTAGTAACTTCATCACAAGTTCTAAAATAACCTTTCATTTAATCCAATCCTGCTGTGTAGTGATTGACGTTAAATATGCATAAACCATCTTAAATTTTAGTCCTAATCCTATATGCAATCGCTGCCACCCTACCTTTTCCATAATATGGTATTTTTTTGAATTCTATTCATGCTCCACTCTAACTTTAAAATGAAATGGCAAAATGCTTGATGAAAAACAATTTGAAATGATAATGTTTCTGATTTGTCTGGTGGCTTGTCAAGTTTGTAATGAAACAAACAGATATGTATTAACGGTAGCACTTTTACAATTCGTAGCTTATTTATTGGATATCTCAAACTGCAGGTAAAGCTCAAGGCATCCTGTTTGAAGAAAAAGGTGACGGATATGGATTCACTAATGGAGGGTATCCCTCGACGACATATGTTGCTGAACAACAGTAATATGTTCTGACTTAAGGTTGTAGGAACTAAATGGTTTTTGGAAGAGACCAAACTGTTGTTTGCATGTGCAGCTGTTGCTTGGAAAAGGTGCTGTGGTATGTAGATGTTAGTTTCTCTTGCTTGGAAGTCAATATTTTTTTCAACTCATAGTTATAACATGCGCTACTGTAGTCTGGATTTCTCAATCTGAAGGAGATAATACCTCCTTATATAGAAAATAGTCATTGATTTACATCTGGTTAGAAAATGCTATATGTATTTGAGTGGGAATGGAACAGAACTTCCCGAGCTCATGTGGAAATGCAAAGTGGGGAGTGGTTTTTAAAGATGGTACCATGGTCTGAGGTTGAATTAGTTCGATGGAGCAAGGAGCAATGTCACTTCCAATTTCTGTTTTAAGGTCATCTTTGGTGACATTGGAGAAATCTGTACATGTTTTTTTCACAAGAAGCATAACTGTATAATCACGTGTGACATTGTTTAACCATGAGGACACGCCTTCGTCTTCCGACCCAAGAAGTTATCCATGGCGGATCTGCTGAAACTACTCTGTAACCTGCACTCGAATACAACCCCCGTGCACCATAGTCATCTTCATACGCCCTCAAAACGAGGTACTTAAAACCCCAAATGGCAGAGAGTGCACTGCAAGCTTTAAGCAATGTAGTGGCCACCTTCTGTCTCCTATAAAGCATTTTAAAGCACCCGGATAAGCTACAGCGATCAAGAAGCTTAAAATGGGCAAATACAGAAGCACTTGCACGCTATTTGGTAGTTGCAATATTTCTCTTTCTGTTGGATAGTGAATACCTATATGGCATACTGACGAAAGTGCCATTAATATTCAGCCGGTTATAAGTTTTAAACAAGCTGCATTATTACTATAAATATATATTTTAAATTTTGCGACGCCGGTGTTTCTTGTTTTTGGACCTATTTTAAGGGTGCTGATGTAGTTTATGCTCTAATAACTGTCGAAAAACAGGGACAATCTTGAACCTGAACTTTTTCAGAACAGCTATTCCGGACACATAAAGATACTCCTCTGCCCCTGGGAGGTGCCGAAGAACAGAATCTTCCCTCGAGACAGTCACATCAACTACCCCTACAACCTCTCTTTGTGAGTCAAAAGTGTCCGTATTTGGTTCCGCAACCAAGCAAGCATACCTGTTTATCAAATCCATTGCTGGTTTAGGGAATGTGGATCGGTTTAAACAATCGTATTCGAACATGTTTCCTATAAAATGTTTGCTTCAAGTACCTATCTGGAGGTGAGTTCCTTAGACTGTGAAGAAGTCCTGAATATACTTCCGCCTGTATGAAATCCCAGTTATAGGTTAGAATGTATACGTGATGAAAGGAAAACACAAGGCGTTGAATATTCATCTTGTTGGGATAATACGAATTTTGGAGCTTTTTCCAGTATAGTCTCTCTTGTGTGTCATTGTCTTTTGTCAAAAATTATGCTTAAACTCTTGGAATTTGACCTGATAAAGTCCTTGATGATACAGGAATATCAGAAACTAACTCTAGCTTGACTTGAGAGACGGAAAAATCAATAAGCGAACTCGAACCCGATCGAGCAGAGATTTCAAGAGTCTGAGATTGACACTGTTTATTTCAAGAAATTAATTATTGATTTTCTCAGCATCAACTGGCCAGACTCCATTTCGCTGTATATATCAAGAAAATATCGCCATGAAGTTACTTGCTGATGTATGTCATATAAGCTGGCACTCAAACGGACACTAAAACTCAATCGAGCTACTCAAGATGATCATACTACTGAGCTACCCACGACTGATTCGAAGTTCTTGGTTGTTATTACCTTAAAGAAGTCGAAGAATAAATCGTCGAAGAGGAACACGGGCTCATGGAATGCTTCAGCCTGAACTTTTGCAACCTGTCTCATTTCCTCTTCTACCTCGATCATCCTCCTCACACCCCAATTTGAATCCGAAACGAGATAACCCGACAGGGATGTCTGGTTCTCATACAATCCATTGGCATGAAGCTTCAAATCTAGCCGCTGATTCGCTGATGAAGCTGAAGAAGTAGTACAGCAATGCACTTGCCCACTTTTCTTGAATCTTGTTCTCCCATTGGCGAAACTCGTGATTCGAAGTGGGATTTTCCAAGTATTTATTGTGCCAAATTCACTCCTCCAAGAAAGTTCAATTTTTTGCAAATGAGCCATTGTTTTCTCCTTGAATTGTTTCTTGTTAACTCCATATTTTCAGTTCTTATATTCTTATACGATCTACATATGTGGCCTGTGTCCATTTCGAACATTCATTTCAATTCTTGGCAAGGAAATTGAAACACCAACTATGCCTCATTGGAAGATAAGATTGCAATGGGAGTGGCTGTGGTCTTTCTTCCATCATTTTGAGGGCCCACAATTCAAGATTTTTCGAGCCACGTGGCTTCTCCGTCTGATGTGGCATCACATCCACCTAACACGTGTCCATGTTCAGGAGCAATTTAATGCCTTCTAAGTGTTCAAGATTTGTGGCTTCTTACACAAACTAAACGTTGATTTAGCCACCGACATTGGGGTTAGAGCAAAAACAATAATAGTTAGCTCGTTTTGCATGAAATTCTCGAGATTTATGTACAATCTGTCAGTCCCAATTACATATGTTTGATTCTTTTCTCTCAGTTTTTTCTGTTAATTAAGTGTATGTAAAAATAGGAAGCTTATATGTAAACTTTGTTTTTTCTAATAATTTAACATCATATTATGGTTAAGATGATAATATTCTACCTTTTTAAGAGTAATATGAACCCAATCAGAAGAAGCATATAGTAAATATTTTACATGATTTCATTACTACACACAAGAAGAGTGCAAAAAGTTGAAATCTTTAATATTATTACAAACTTCAAAGTAAATGGAATCTACATTAATCCGAATAAGCTTCTGCAAACCTTAAACAACTTGCCTGATCTCTTCTTCACATGATTCTTGGCAGAAGTATAGAGATCTTCTTGACGTTCGGGAGCAGCAGCAGTACCCAACTCGTGGCTACAACAGCGATTCATTCGCCGATATCCTTGGGCGGCGGCCGAGGCCGATCTTGTCATCGAGAAGGACCTCTTTCCTACACTTTGGAACGATGACGTTCGTTTCATTCCATCACTCAACGTGGAAGAATCCGACCAACCGAGGATGACGCCGAAAACCTCGCCGACTTGGTCGTGGTCTTGTTCAACTGTTGGAGTTGGGTCGAGCCTGCTTCTTGTTTCAATGTTGGGATTTGGTCTGCTGGAGTTGTGGTGGTTTGCTAAGGATGTTGGGGTGTGAGGGGGGAGATTGGTGAGATCTAAGGATTGGGATCTCTTTGTGCCAACTTTTCTTATTCTTGAATATGCATACATTTTGATCGAGAAGCTCTCACTCGTCTTCAATTCAATAATATAGAGGAGGGTGACGTAGAGTTGGTGAGGGGGGGGGGTATGGGTTTTTGAACATATAGATTTGTTGCAAGGAAGCTGAGGTAGTACAAATAGAGTACATGTCACTTTATGAGTTATTTGATTTAAAACTCTTACATGTTCCAACTTTTTTTTTCGCTCCGAAGTCAAAGTTGAAATTATACTGTCTGATAGTTTACGAATCTTGATATTTGATTAATATATAGTAAGAGAGAAAGATTTCGAGTATTTATATTTGGACAATAGTTTTAATAGATTGTGAATATGTTTGACTTCTTTGAGCTGAACTTGGACCCGAGTCCTCATTCGAACTAATTCCAAACAAGACTTTTAAAGTTTCTCGAGCATCGAATCTAAATGCCATCATCTTTAGAAATTAGTAACGTCTGGCACATCCGTACTAATTTCAAACAAAACTTTTAAGGTTTCTCGAGCTTCAAATCTAAATGCCATGAAGTTAGTAACATCTGGCACATCCGCACATAAAACTTCGAAGCTGATTCATGATTAAGTGAATGGAGTGAAAATATCTTCAACTGTGATGTAGCCAAATTATTTCAGCCGAGAGCTACCACCACGTCTAGAGCTCGAGCGTCGGGTCGTTGGGCACTTGTCGTCGGGCACCAAACACTGGAGGATGGGAAACGCCTCTCCTTGATGTCTGCAAACACAAATCACATGTCAGAGGACGCCGGAAGTGTGTTTGGCGAAACCCCTTCAATGCTTAAGTCAGGCAGGATGCAGGAGAGAAAAGAGAGCAAAAATATATGCTGGGTGCAAAAGAATGCTGGAATAATGTGTGTGAAGGAGGGAGCATACCTGGTATGTATAGAGGGGCAATGACGGTGGGAAGAGAATATCTCGGCGAATATTCTTCCCGATCCTCGGGATCCTCTAGCTTAAATAAGGAAATGTGTATCGACCCGAGATTCTTCAAATAAGGAAAGACGTATCCAGGCGGGACTCCCTTGCATAAGAAAAGACGTATCTGGGTAGGACTCTTTTTGCCATAACAGCGTCCTCGGGAAATACTCTCGAGCTGAGCACGAGTCCTCGGGCAAACTCCCGATCACAGAGCGAGTCCTCGGGCCAATCCCCTATCTTGGAAGTGTAGGTTGGGCTTGGAGTGCGCTGCTCGGTCCTCGGGTCCCGAGGTGGTAATAGGGGCATCAAACTGGGAATACGAATTAATGTCACTATTCATACAAAATTAAGTGTAGTTAAAGCAACATTTTAAAGTGAAATTTTCTTTTAACATCGGATAAGATGGGTGTGTGTGGGTGGGTGGGTGGAAGTATGGCCAACCCTAAAAATTATTATTCCCTTAGATTGAAAATATGGTTGACCCCTTTGAGCTGAACTTGGATCGGAGCCCTGGTTTGAACTAATTTCATACAAAAACTTTTTAAGTTTCTCGAGCTTCAAATTAGTAACATTTGGCACATCAGCACGTAAAACCTCGAAGCTGATTCATGATTAAATGAAATGGAGCTAGATTTCTTCAACTGGGAATACGAATTAATGTCACTGTTCATACAAAATTAAGTGTCATTAAAGCAAAATTAACATGAGTTTTTCTTTTAACATAGGTAAGGATGTTGCATGAAATGTCTGATGGGGTTGATTTGGAAGTATGGCCAACCCTAAAAATTATTATTCCCTTAGATTGAAAATATGGTTGACCCCTTTGAGCTGAACTTGGATCGGAGCCCTGGTTTGAACTAATTTCATACAAAAACTTTTTAAGTTCTCGAGCTTCAAATTAGTAACATTTGGCACATCAGCACGTAAAACCTCGAAGCTGATTCATGATTAAATGAAATGGAGCTAGATTTCTTCAACTGGGAATACGAATTAATGTCACTGTTCATACAAAATTAAGTGTCATTAAAGCAAAATTAACATGAGTTTTTCTTTTAACATAGGTAAGGATGTTGCATGAAATGTCTGATGGGGTTGGTTTGGAAGTGTGGCCAACCCTAAAAATTATGATTCCCTTGGATGGTAAAAAGGAGGGACACTACTTTAAATGTATGTGGGTTTTCATAGCATCTGATATTAAAAATGGTGATCTATCCACGTGGGGTGTTTCTATTTTATCACTCGTATATATTATACAAATTTCAAATCTCTACAAAAATAGTTGAATATAATATATATTATACATTTTTTACGTAACCGAATTTTCCCAAGGCCGAAGAGCTTTCCCCAGTCGGAGAGCTGCCATCACGTCGAGAGGTCTGTCCTCGGGGATGAGTTGAGTGAGATATGTTGGAGCTGAATTAGGAGGAAAATGCTTGGATGAATCACCAGTAGCGAGGTATCATCGGTCTAAGCCCCGACACAATAGCTCAAGGAATATGAGAGGAAGGGTCGGGAGCTCAGGAGGTCTATCATCGGGGGATGAGCTGAATATCTTTCCTTCAATGACCTGCAACCACAGACACTGGTCAGAGGACGTCAGAAATGATTTCGGTGCTCAGGAATAGAGAGCAAGTGTGAACATAAAGCATAGAGCTTGTGTGTTTGTGAATGATTGTAGAGTGAAGCATACATGAGTATTTATAGAGGGGCTAGGCGGTTGATGCGAGTGCATTACCCGACGTGCGATGCGCTGGAGCGCTTCTCGTGACGGAGGTCTCGCTCAGATTGATCGCTATCCCGAGCGAGATTGCCTCCTTGATCTCGGGTTGTGGGCGCATTACTCGGCGTGTGTCTGTTGGAGCGCTTTTTGCGCCTTACATTGCACACACGTTGACTATTTTCCAGGCGAGATTGTCGCCTTGAGACTAATCCAATGTGTATTCGTAGCATGCCATACAGGACGTGATTGTTGGCAATAATAGGGTGTTCCCAAGAGTTCAGACACTTGCTCGGTCCTCTTACCTCGGGTCAAGAGGTGTTCCTGCAAGAGCTGCAGAGGTGTTCTTACAAGAGCTGATGGTCACCTCGGGTCATGAGATGTTCCTGCCAGAGGTGATGGTCACCTCGGGTCAAGAGGTGTTCCTGGATGTCCCTACAATAGATGCGGATGTGTTACTGCAAGAGCTGATGATCACCTCATGTCAAGAGATGTTCCTGCATGAGGTGATGGTCATCTCGTGGCAAGAGGTGTTCTGATTGGTGAAACTCCTTGGTCCCGAGGTGATGTCTGAGGTATCAAGACATGTAATTACAATATTTATTCGGTTTCTATCTTATATTTTAAAGTGAATCACATGAAAAAAATTTGAGACGGAAAAATTTCGATATCACGAGAGCTACACCTAAGCTTTAGCGAACTAAATTGTACTGTCACTTTCATTAGTGAATCATATGAAGTCACATGGTCAATTATTAACGTCATGTGGTGATGTTCGAGTCGGTGTCTATTAGTTTGTGTAGTATTTATTTGGAGTTCACTTCAATATCTTATTATTTCCTTTTTAATTTAGTAAAAAAAAAATCTCAGATTTAAATTAAATAAAATGGTATACACAAGGATTTAATTGCTAAGGGATATGTTTCGAAATTTCAATGCACCAAAATCACCTAGAAAACCTTGAATAAATTCTAAACAAATTGAAATTGTTGGCAGATACGGTGATTAAGAGTTTACACTAACATGTAAACTATTTCATTAAATTGTTGGCTCAATTTGCTATTTGCAGTTTCGGTTAAAATATTTTCCACTATTGAACCACTGACGGTAATTAGGAGTTTAGACTAAAACCAAACTTGAAAAAATAAAAATGGACTAAAACTTAAAATTGGACAAGTTAATGAAAAAATAAACAATTTGCAATATTTTAGAACATGTTATCTAAAGTTTTCTATAATCATAGCATATATTTAATTTTTCTCATATATTATTTGGATTCTAAGATCATCGATATATTTTCAGCTTTCTTGATGAAATAAAGTATCCGCATAAACCAGATCAAAGATTCTACATAAAAAGAGATTTCACTGGATAAAGGACACTTAGAATTAGTTAGTCGCATAAAGATGTTGTAGAAAACCATCTAATAAAAGAAGAAATTCTCAACATAATGACATCAGCAGAATAAAAAAAAAATCTGGATAAATTTACTCTTTCTGGTTAAGTCGTTGAAAAAACCATCCGGATAAAAGAAGAAGGTCTTCGCATAGTTAAAAAAATCTCAGATTCAAATTAAATAAAATGGTATACACACGGATTTAATTGCTAAGGGATACGCTTCGAAATTTCAACGCACCAAAATCACCTAGAAAACCTTGAATAAATTCTAAACAAATTGAAATTGTTGGCGGAGACGGTAATTAAGAGTTTAGACTAACATGTAAACTATTTCATTAAATGGCCTTCATTATATTTTTCTCATATATTATTTGGATTCTAAAATCATCAATATATTTTCAGCTTTCTTGATAAAATAAAGTATCCGCATAAACCAGATCAAAGATTCTACATAAAAAGAGAATCTGTTAAAACTGAATTTCTAAACATCACAACCTACGGCCAAGAGCTGAAACCTGTTAAAGCATCTAGCAAATCAGTTCAACAACTGAATTTCTAAACATCACAACCTACGGCCAAGAGCTGAAACCTGGTCCTATTACTATATCGAAACTCAACAGTAGGAACTACGCTTAGAAATGGCAAGAAATCACTTACCCTGAAGCTCACCCAGACCTGGAGAGCTATCGAATGGAAACGAAAAGACGCACGAACCTGCTAAACAATACACACAAGATCTCAGGAATGCTAACAGGAAGTCACGGCGATTCACAGTTTGGGGAGCAAAGCTCAACCAACAACTAACCTTCCTAATAACTCAACAGGAAGCTTAAATAGTGACTAGAGGTAAAATCTTAACGGCCAATTCGAAGTTCTACCAGCTTACACGAACGCAGGAACGAGGCAGCAACTTCGCAATTTCGCTCCAGCCAACCACAGCCTCCAAAAGAGCTATCGAACGATGCGCCGCAGCAAGGGGAGTCCAAAACCACCACCCTTTCTTCCAACAGATCCGTCAATCGTCGGAAAATAACGGAAAACCAGCACGGTGAACAGTGCTCTAGGGTTCACGACGAAGAATGAAATCAGGGAAAAATATCGCTAAGTATGGGATATGCTATAAAATCGAAGACCAATTCCTTCTATTTAAAAACCAAATCTGCTGAAATCTGAATAAAAAGCATCGCACAACCGCCCAACACTTGCCCTAAACAGCACTCAATAATCTAAACGACGTCGCACAGAACCACTGGAGAAGTCTGAACGCTATTGCTAATCACTGGAGAAATCTGGAGACCATCGCTTCAACGGATCTCACGCATCGAATATTTCGCTAACTAAATCGAAACGACGTCGCTGGCCGTTGATACAGATCTCTACAACAGATCCCTGCGCTAAGGAACAAATCCACAAATCTGGATCCTCAGCGCTCACGCTAACAAACGCACAACTAGCAAAACAACAACGTATCGAGGTCTCGCCAAATAAAACCAAACGGTGACGTACTGATAAAACAGATCTCTGCGCTCGCACCTGCTACTAACAAAGCAAAGCAAAGTCGGTCAACGCAAAACGTTGACATCTGCTCAATAACTCTCGCCCACTAACAGATTCCTCAATTATCTGAAACTAGCGCTAAACAGTGATCACCCACCAAATGACGTCACTGAGACTGCTGACGCAACTGGACATGTCATCAGGTCTGATCGAAACGCTACGACGGATCTCTATACTACTGAAGGCTAACGCACCAGCAAACTCTAGCGTTAAACCCAAAACGGCGACGCATTACGGTCGCACGCTACAAAACACGCTACAACATTCCAGCACCTAGCAACAACGGATTTCACCAGAAATCTGGACAGATCTCACGCGATCCCCAACACGAAAATACCAAACTTTACAGAATTATTCCAAACTTTACAGAATTATACCAAACTTTACAGAATTTAAAAGGAGCACAAGAAAAAACAAAAGACTCTCACGAATAACAAGAGCGAACATGATGAATTACAACGAGAACAACATTTCAAACTGTTCAAATAGACAATTTTGCAAATCATTTTTGCCTACCCAGAAGAGGGTCAATTAGACGTTGTTAGTATTTCGGTAAGAGTTCAAAGTATTGAATCATGTTTGATTCACATAGTATAGTAGAACTTAGACTATTGAATCATTGTCTGATTCATGTAATTTTGAAGTTGTTGACTAGTAGTTTCACGCCAGGAAGCGTATAAGCCCTAGTAGTAAAATGAGTTGTATATTTGTTGTATCAATCAAAGTTAAATCCTTTAGAGAACAGAAGATGTCACATATGAGTTGATTATCTCCGAATATTTATAAACAAAGCCTTGCATCTTTTATTTTCCAAGCTTCCATTATAAGGACAATCAAATATTTTTGAATATTTAAAAGTATTTTGGTCCTAGTTAAGATTGAAAAAGCGGACAAAATATCGAAAGAGTTTTTATTCGGAGAAAACTTTGGGCGGATTAAATAATTATCTGGAGAAAAACTTAAACGGATAAAACATTTTATCCAGTGAAAAAGTCAATGAATAAAATATTTTATCCGGAGAAGAAATACACTAGATAAGAGTTTTATCCGGCGACAAGATTTTGAAAAGTTTTAAAATAGTTCATTCATCCCATCTCTAAACTATTTTGATCCTAACAAATAAACTATTTTAGTTGCATGAAATTGATACATTTTGTATTATAAGATTTTTTTTATTACAATATCATACTCAAGCTTTGATATTGGGTATAGATATATGTTAAAAAAACAAGCTTTAGCCGGTGTACATCACACAATCTACATTTTCATCGGGATGAAGTATTTTCTATATTCACCAGAGGGCCGTCATGCAGAGAACTCTATGATTCTAAATGATTTTCATGTATGCTTCTCTTGGTTAGCCCATCCCATCGAGGCCCAACTTTGCTGTGTTCTAAATGTTCCGATTTTGTTAGCTCATATTCGAGCATACTTTCGATTCAATCATTGAAGTGTTCTTCGGTCCTTTTACAATACGCAGGTAATCGACGAAACTTTCCATGAAGTCTCCGTCATTTCTTGGGTCCCGTTATACAATAATACCCATACGCTGCACTACTATCTTGCTACTGCTTGGTAAATATTTGTTTTAATAATTTACCAATATTGATTTTCATCGCCATTTTTGTCACTTTTGTCAGGAAATTCTTGTTTTACTTGATTCATGATCCGGGCCCTTTAAAAAGTCAGCTCCTTGTTTTTTAAGAATTTGGTAGCGAATTGGGTAAGTTAGAACCCGCATGGATCCCAACATGCGCAATGAAAGGAGGCGGCGCTTCTATCAAAGAAGGGAACGGAGGGAGGAGAATCAGCCGTTGATTCGGGCGGATTCCGGAGCCAAAAGGCAGCGGAAGCTGAAAGATTTTCTCCAGAGAAAAACTGTGAAGCAGCGATCATCGGGGAAAGCAGAAGCTGCCCAGAATCCAGGATCGGAGGGTGAATTCGAAATCATGCAAATTCCTGATGATTTGCTGTTTAAGGTTTTCAGTTTACTCCCCGCTGAATCCCTTGTCAAGCTGCAGTTTGTGTGCAAGAAATGGTATGCTTTAGTCAATGGCCTTACGTTCATCAAATTTCACGCACAGCAATCTGAAACAGTGCTTATATCCCAAGATTTGATAGTTGATCGACCACACACTTCTTATCTCGTGTTACCACCTGTTGAGCCTAAACCTCACTTCCATTACTTGGATTTGAGTCGTGGATACGACAATTTTGTGGAGTCTTGTGTGAGTGACTTGGTCGAAATTCGTGCCAGCTGTGATGGTCTAGTGCTTGGTATAAGGGCCAAGAAAAAGGGATTGATACTCATGAATCCCTTCACTAGAAAACATGCCATCCTTCCTTTAGGTACTGTTGGTTTCAATGACTCCTATGGTTTTGCGTTCTGCATCCAGGCGAGAACTTACAAGGTTGCACACTTGTTTCGTGATGCACCGGGGTACACCGTGTGTGAAATCTTGAATGTGAGTACTAGAAAGTGGACTTGTATGGATGGCCCTTCTTCCGAATTACTACACGATGTTGCTCAGAGGCCAGTATCGGTTCGTGGATCGTTGTACTGGATGCCTAGGGAACATGGTAGTGACTATTTTGTCTCCATGGATTTAGAGGATGAGAAGTTTAGTTCCATGAAACTACCTATCTTTTGTGCTGTGAACGATAGACTGGTCGACGTTGGAGGAGCTCTTGGTTTCGTGACTCATGCCACACTGAATCTGATGCAAGTTTGGGTTTTGAAGGGAAGGGAGAATTGGGTGAAGCGTTTTAGCATATATATGAACTTTGACGTTACGCGTGTTGTGCCCATTTGTAGCTCAAGAAATGGGAAGGAGATCGTGTTTGAATATCCCGGGAATCACTTGTATGTTTACGACATGGAAACCGGTGATACGAAGGAGGTTTATTCAAGAGATGACGAGGAGTACTGTGAAGGGGCAGAGACACTCTTCATTCCTCACAGAAATACTCTTGCATCATGGGAGGATATTATTAACTAAGTTGTATGGATTTTGTTTAGTTCTTGGGAGTGCTTTGATGTTTCTGTGTTGTGTTTTCTTGCCAGCTTTTTCCCAGCTTGTAAAATATGCACATACTTATGTGTTTTGTTTCTGTCTTCTGATAGACAAGATTCTGCAACTGCACAAGTTTGTAATACTCGGGATGGTTTTAGTGAAAAGCTCATGTAAATCATTTGCTCGTTTGGAATAGAGAGAACTTTTTGTATCAGACGGAATGGTGAAAAAAGGGAAGAAGTTTAAGAGGGAATCATCAAGCAAGTCATCTCTCATTCATAGACAACCAATATCAAGAATATCTTAATCCTCCTAATATGGGTTGGTTGAAAACTGATCAAACTACTTAGGTAGCACTAAAACCAGCACAACCCCAACTGGCTGGCAGAAAGAAACTATTTTTTTGACGAAGATTGAACACCTATTTTACATCTTCGGGGTGACGACCTTGGCCAGTGAATTCTTGGAGGTAATAGCGGACACCACGAAAAGGAGCCAAGAAGTGAAGACGATTTTGATAACCACCATACACTAAAAAGATATTTACCTATCCAACCATACTTAATCAAATAATCAATTATACTAACATGTATAATTTTACAAATTTACAAAAGAATGTAAATGAATAAAATAGAGAACGAAATATACCTCCTGACGCTTTAAGTCTGTCATTTCTTGATAAAACATCGGTCAACATGTTTAATCATGGGCAGATCCCTCCCATCCACTGAGCATATAAACGAATTCTAAATAAAAAAAGTACAAGCCACTAAGATATTTTGAGAAGGCGATTTTTGTTCGTACCACCATTTAGTTCTTTCAATACCTTGTTGAAGTTATGGATAGTATTATATGTGATCAACCAATTATTTTGTGAATCAAACAGTACCGTGTCATGAATAATAATGAGTAAAAACACTTCAAGTATTTATTCTATACAAATGTATCTCGTAAATGTGTTTCTTCTCTCTCTAAGTATAGTGCAAATTGTTAAAAATACATCAGGATACATCATAGGAAAGTTAGTTGTTACGGTATCGCTCGTAACTAGCACTGAAACAACACACTTGAATAGGAATTATGATTGTTTATTGAAGAATTCAGATTGATCGAGATGAATTACAGAGACATTGGTAACCCCAGGAACCTTTCCTATCCTATAGAATATCTAGATGCTAACTGCTATCAACTACTTGTCTACCCCTTTCCTCCCGCTCCTTGCTACTTATATAGTTCCTTTTCCTACTTGGGCCTTGGGCCTTCTAACATATACATTTGTTATCTTGGGCTTAGGCCTATTTAATTCGCTAACAACATCCTCCCCATTCGAAGCAGCCTTGTCCCCGAGGCTGGCATGTGGAAATTGAGCCTGAAAATCTGCAGCATCTTCCCATGTGGCTTCTTCTGCTGGTTTATTCTTCCATTGTACCAGCACTTGCGGTACCATCATGCCTGCAACCTTCTTCAATCTGTGAGAAATCACTTGGAGAGGCTCATAGTTGAATGACAATTCTTGTTCTAACCCCACTGGTAAATCCAGAACCTGTTCCTGTTGTCCCACTGCTTTCTTCAGTTGCGAAACATGGAACACCGGATGAATTCGAGACCCTTCCGGCATCTGTAACTTGTAAGCAACCTTCCCAATTCTCCTGATCACCGTGAATGGCCCAAAGTATCTTGGTGCTAGCTTCTGAAAAACCCTTGAACATACTGACTGTTGCCTATGCGGTCTCAGTTTCAGGAAGACTTTATCCCCTGCTTCATAGTTCACATCTCGCCGATGAGCATTAGCCTGTTTAATCATGCGTTGCTGAGCACGTTGCAAATTATATTTTAGTTGCCTCAACACTTCATCTCTATCCAGCAACTCCCGAGCTACTGCCGCGACATTAGATTCTGCCGGCAGAAATCGTGTAACCACAGGTGGTTTGCGCCCATAGACAGCCTCAAAGGGTGTCATCCCCGCAGCGGATTGGTATGCTGTGTTATACCAAAATTCTGCCCAATGCACCCACAAACTCCAGGCTTTAGGCTGTTCAGACACGAAACATCTTAAATATGTTTCTATACACCGGTTCAAGACCTCCGTTTGGCCATCCGATTCCGGATGGTAGGCTGAGCTCATAGCAAGTTTTGTTCCCTGTAGTCTAAAAATCTCCTTCCAGAATCCACTCATAAAGATTGAATCCCTGTCACTCACTATTGACCGAGGAATACCATGTAGCCGCACGACCTCTTTGACAAACTTATCAGCGACACTCGGAGCCGTATAAGGGTGTTTCAACAGAATAAAATGGCTGTATTTCGATAATCTGTCAACCACTACCAGCAGCACCTCAAATCCCCTTGATTTTGGCAGCCCTGAAATGAAATCCATTGAAATGTCTTCCCAAATTTGTTCTGGAATTGGAAGCGGTTGTAATAACCCAGCAGGCTTCATCGTTTGATATTTATGCCTTTGACACACGGCGCACTCAGCCACAAATCGATACACGTCCCTCTTCATCCATTTCCAATAGAAACTGGTAGTAATCCTCTTCAATGTTCTGAAAGCTCCGGCGTGTCCCCCCTCTTTGGTACTGTGGCCCTCTTCCATAATCTTGATAACCCAGCTGGAGTGGGCCGGTAACACTACTTTAGCCCTGTACATCAGCAATCCCCGGGACATAGTATATGGAGAGTTAGTCAACTCTCCCTTGTTCAATTTAGACACAATCTTTTGTAAAGCAGGGTCCCTTCTCACTGCTGCCTTCACTCCTTCAATATCCTGCCAGTGAGGTACAAAAATACTGCCCAAGGTCGTGTCTTCACATCGAGACAACGCGTCTGCCCCCCCATTGAGACATCCAGCTTTGAATTTGATTTGAAACTCATATCCTAGTAATTTAGCTATCCAATTCTGTTGGTCGGGTGTTGTGATTTTCTGGTGGAGCAGCTCTTTTAAGGCCTTATGATCTGTCAAGACCACAAATTTGCGACCCAACAGGTAAGGTCTCCAATGCCGCACCGCTAACACCAGTGCCATTAATTCCTTTTCATATGTTGATTTGCTGAGTGCTCGCTCCCCCAGCGCTTTACTGAAAAATGCTATCGGATGTCCCCCTTGAGCTAGGATAGCTCCGATCCCTCGCCCTGATGCATCACATTCGACCACAAATTCTTCCTCAAAGTTGGGCAGTTTCAATACCGGGGCTGTAATCAAACTTGTTTTTAACTCGTCGAATGCTGTTTCTGCTTCTTTAGACCACGCAAAGCAACCTTTTTTTAACAACTCCGTAAGTGGTTTTGCTATTTTTCCGTAGTCCTTTATGAATTTCCGATAGTACCCGGACAGCCCTAAAAATCCCCTCAACCCTTTAATATTACAAGGTGTCGGCCATGCTGCTACGCACTCCACTTTTTTGCTGTCCACCGCTACTCCCGCACCCGATACCACATGCCCCAAATATTCAATCTCTGTTAGCCCAAACCCGCACTTCTTTTTATTTACAAACAACTGATTATCTCGCAATATCTCCAATACCAATTGCAGGTGATTAGTGTGCTCCTCCAATGTTCTGCTGAATATTAAAATGTCGTCGAAGAATACCAGGATAAATTTCCTCAAATACGGCCTCAAAATATCATTCATTGTAGCTTGGAACGTCGCTGGTGCATTCTTTAATCCAAATGGCATTACTAGGAACTCATAGTGGCCCAAATGAGTTCTAAATGCTGTCTTCTCAATGTCCTCCGGTCTCACTCGAATCTGGTGGTACCCGGATCGTAAGTCTAACTTTGAGAACCACACTGATCCATACAACTCATCTAGTAGCTCCTCGACAACTGGGATAGGATACTTATCTGCCACTGTGACTTCATTAAGGGCCCGGTAGTCGACACAAAATCTCCAGCTACCGTCCTTCTTTTTCACCAAGATGACTGGGCTAGAATAAGGACTGGTACTTGGTTGAATCACCCCTGTCGATAGCATCTCCGCAACCAGTTTCTCAATTTCATTTTTCTGCCTATGTGCGTACCGATATGGCCTGACTTGTACCGGTCCCTGTCCTTCCTGAATATTAATAGCATGATCCTGGTTTCTGCTCGGAGGTAATTCCACAGGAATGTCAAATATCAGCTTGAATTTGTCTAAGACTTCCTGTATTTCTTTGGGCCATTCCCTTGTCTCTGCCACCACCTTCTGTTCAGTATTCTCTTCAATTGTAAACAGTGTTGCTGAAAATTCAATATCTGTTACTTTGCATATGGACTTGAAGGATAACAAGGTGCGATGCAAGGTTGGATCGCCCTTCAGTGTTATTATTTGTCCCTCTGATCGAAATCTCATATCCATTTTGTTCCAGTCTACCAAAACTTCACCTAATGTCCTCAACCACTCAACACCGAGAATGATATCCACTCCTCCTAACTCGAATAAATGTCCTACTATTGTCACTGTGTATGAACCCAATTGTACTAACAACCCGTGGCAAATCCCTTGGCACCGTACCTTGGTTCCGTCACCAAGACACACCCCAAATCTTATAGATTCATCAATCCTTAAACCCATTTTTTGTACCAATGTACGAGAGACAAAGTTATGGCTAGCCCCGCTATCCACCATAACTATCACGTCTTCATTATTGATCTTGCCTCTCAGCTTCATGGTTTGTGGTTGTGTTACTCCACTGATTGAGAACAATGGAAGCTCCACTGTGCCATAATCTTTATCCCCCCCTTCCATCTCGTTTTCCAGTGTATCTATCACTTCTGTTCCCTCCTCAATTTCCTGTTCATTTTCTACCAGTGCTACCTGCAACAGCTTAAATGCACATTTGTGTAGGGGTGAATATGGTTCTCCACAACGAAAGCACAGACCTTTTTCTTTACGTCTCTGAAACTCTTGCGGGGATACAATTCTGGCCTCTTTCTTAGCCTCCGTTCTTCTTGGTTGTTGTCCACCCGCAATACTGCCCCCATCGGATTTCGAATCTCCACTTGAAGAGTTAACTGATGTTTTCCGATCCTGTGTATAACTCTGTTGTTCCCGCCGATTCGTTATATTGCTGAATGGATGGTTACGACTCCTATCCCAAGTGCTCCCACTCGTCTTGTTCCATTTCTCATTCTCATTTGTTGAGCGGTAACTCCGTCCTGGTTGCCACATTGTTTGACCTGATCGGTAGTATCCCCCGTATCCCAGGATCTCTTCATCTATAGCTCGTGCTAGATCCATTGCTCGCATAATCGTCCGGGGTTCATGAACGCCAATCCGCCTGCTAATTTCCTCGCGCAATCCACTTAAAAAATATCCCAAACATTGATTGTCTGGCAGGTCTCCCACCTGTGCTAGTAAGACTTCAAATTGCTCGATGTATGCCTCAAGTGGTTGGCTGCCCTGTTTCAGCGATGCTAACATAAAAAACGGATTTGACTGTCTCCTTCCCCCATACCTCCTAATCAACTCCTCTGCGAATCTCCCCCACGACATGTCAGGGATCTTCATCCGCAGCCACTGGAACCAGTGATAAGCGGCGCCATCCATATGAATGTGGGCGAAGCGAAGTCGATGTGCCACTGGCGTGTGATGCAACTCAAAGTACTGCTCAGCCCGCCCCAACCAGCCTCTGGGATCCACTCCATCGAAGCCTGGTATCTCAATTCGTTTCAAAGCATGTCGCAATTCATCGTCATTTCCCAGCCGTGAGTCCCTGTACGATCCCCGAGTCTCTTCCTCTTCCTCGTCGTTCTCAACATTTATTCCTCCTCTCCTCGTATGCCCACGCGTATGATATAACACCTGTTCGTCGCGCAATTTGTTCGCTTCCATATTCGCCTCAATTCGCGCCTGCGACTGAGTTAACATTGTGATCGCTTCATTGATACTACTGAGATTTTCCTGAACGGCGCCCATCGCCTTCTCCAAAGCTTCGATCTTCGTTTCTGATTGCGTTGATGCCATCTTCTCCTGCGCTGTGGTCGATCGGCAGGTCGGACCAATTGTTACGGTATCGCTCGTAACTAGCACTGAAACAACACACTTGAATAGGAATTATGATTGTTTATTGAAGAATTCAGATTGATCGAGATGAATTACAGAGACATTGGTAACCCCAGGAACCTTTCCTGTCCTCTAGAATATCTAGATGCTAACTGCTATCAACTACTTGTCTACCCCTTTCCTCCCGCTCCTTGCTACTTATATAGTTCCTTTTCCTACTTGGGCCTTGGGCCTTCTAACATATACATTTGTTATCTTGGGCTTAGGCCTATTTAATTCGCTAACATTAGTTAAATTAATTAAATATCATTGATTGAATATATCATATAATTCATTTCTCATAAAGACCTCATTTGCAAAGATTGTATGATTGTAAATGGATTTATTTGATATATAGGCATGACCCATGGTCACATGTCATCTGACCAAAGTACGTTGAAATCTTGGTGTTTACTGAAAATACTAACATACTCGACTTGCACGCTAATAGCACGACATAACACATTTTCAGGTTCTTTCTGTAATCCGTGGTTCCGGAAATGGTCTCGAAACAGGTCTGCCCGTTCAAGGGGGACAACTCTCAGCACCAACAAAGAAAAAACAGAGAATGGAACAATCCAATCGTCACTTCTTCACTCTTTGTACATCAGAAGGGAATGACTCAATGGCAAAAATGCAAGAAGTTTGAGGTAGAGAATCAAGCAAATAACCTCGCACGCATAGATCACAGATAATATCAAGAATCCTGCGGAAAATGGTATGTTGGAAAGTAATCAAAGCTTACAAACAATCTCAAAGAAACTTGGTTTTTGTTATTCCATAATTTCTGAGCCCTTATGCAAATCAAAATCTTGCTGTTCGATTAATGATAATGGTTCATAGTCAACCCAAGAAACAAGATATTAGTACTAAAAAAGCACCATCGCAACCACAATCGCCAGAAAGAAGCACTTGTTCGAGCTCTTCTTGTTCAAGAAGTCGTTGTCGATCGTTCCCTCTATCCAGGACACCTGCTTCAATTTCAACACCAAGACTGGAGGATGCTGCAGCTGCTGATTGGAAGAAGGCGGTGCATCAGTGGCGGCGGTCGCCGTTGTTGCGAGCTGTTGGTTGGTTTTGTGAGTTTCGAGGAGCAGTTGGTTGTTTATTGCAGCTACTATTGGTTCCGTTGTTTAGATGTAACAATTTAATAAAATACTTACTCAATTGTAGAACTTAATGGCACAATGATACGCTGTAACGAAATTATAAAGTAATTCAAGGTTTGCACAATAGCTTCACACTCTTGAATAATGTTTGTGCAACTCATGGCAATACGTATAATATTAGCTGACGAAGGAACAATGCATGCAACTGCTAGCAACCGCCGACCTATCAGAGTATGCACATAGAAACTCCCATCAGGCAAGGCTCCATGTGTCCAAAACCATCTCAAAATGTCTGAAAGAATACCCACTATTCCTTATCAGATTTCGGCCAGCATGCAAGCAAGACCATGCAACACCTAAGTTCAATGACTTCGCACTAAGCCTTGAAGTTTGAGCATTTGTCCCAACACATCCACTCAATGTGTTTAGTCACTTATGAAATCATCCAACCCGAATATGACTCAGTTATCCCAGATAACTTAGTGCCAGACACCAGCACTTCACGATGTGCCACGCACACGCCATGAATTAGTACTTTCCGCAAAGCCATCACTTATTAAAGTTCATCAATGTATATTTTGCATGCACTCAATCCCGTGTAACGCACCAACACGTCTCATTGCACCGCCTGCACAACTAGACCAATCAACTTAGAATATAACCGATGTAACAATATATAGGGACGAGCCCTAGTGATGCACCAGCACACCAAGGCCATGTCAAGGAAGTGGTCGATCTAGCCCGGAGGGGGACCGAGGAACTGAGGATCGGAGTCAAGGTGACCACTAGGAGGAGACTGACCTCGACGGAGTGGGGACGAGTCGGTTTTGAGTTGGGCAGAAAAGATATTTGATGATTGTAAGGAGGAGCATGTGTGTGGTGGATGAAAATAAACATGAATTCAAATAGGATGGAGAGTCTGATCTCTCCAGGCAATTTGCTGTAAATGCTCATATGCATTGCATGTAATTGAACTTGAGCATTAAAATGCATAAAGGAGAACTCCTCCGTCCATTCAAGAATTGTTCCGTGCGTTATTTGAGGGGTGTGATCATTGACTTCTTACCTCCTACATCTGAAGAAATTTTGGCATAAAAAAGAGCTCTGAGTTGGCTGCTCTAGAAGCACCTCAACTCCTTCTGCTCTGCTTGCCTTCTCTTTTTCTGATTGCAGTAATGCTTCCTAGATTGACAAGTCAAAATAGGAAGCATCTCCGGTTCCGGTTGTATCGGAAGTGGGGTCAGCGCAAAAGGTCTCTATGGTACAAAATCCTTCTAACAAGTAGTTCAGTTATATACTTTAGAGGATGATGTCATAATATAACCCTCAGGTTATATTTCTGAGAATAAATCTAAGATATTATTAGTAATATTGTTTTTTTGTTTGTTGAGATGGAAATCCCCCTAAATATGTCACTCAACGTACTAATTATATATTTTTAAATAAAACAATGATTTATATAAAACCATGTCAGGGATCATATCAATAAAAAAGTTAAACTGTTAAAAATGATATTTTCAATTGTAAATATCACACATGAAAATATATCTTTTTTTTATCAAAACATTACTTTTATTGTCTAATATAATTATTTTCATATCGAAACTATTAATTTCATACTAAAAATATTATAATATAAATTTGATCGACCGTCTCACTATTATAGATTCGTTAGATTATCTCACAAGCAACTACTCTTTTAATAATCGATTTGAATCATGAGATAATAAAACCGAATTCTAAAATATGAGACATAACAACTAGCATCATCATCGAAGTTTCGTCGATACACATTAATATTCTTGGACTATTAAGACAAAAAAACTAAGGTTCAATCTCTCAAACAGAAACGAACCAAGAGGTGACAGAGGATCAAGAATTATAACTCCAAAGACCAACTTTAAAACCTCAAACCATGATACAAAATTTTTACATCAGACACAACAGCAGCTTGTAAGTTAACCAAGGGAGAATATCCGCGCATAAATGTGATTCTGGATTTGCTGCTATATATATCTTTTCGATCCGGAGGGAGATGCCAATACAGTCTTAGTAACTGAGGGCGTCGAATGTTATTGGAAGTTATGGGATCTCTCTGTTGTCTAGGGGTGACGAGAGTGCCTAAACCTGACTTTGCTTGCTGCCCCAAGAAGATTAAATACCTGATGCCCCGGGAAAGAGTTCTGATATTTTATTGAAGACATCCATAACCTGAATCATAAAGGATGACGAAATTGCAATCAAGCTTCAGGGTCGGAAACCCAAATGCAGTTGCAAGAACCAAGTCTGTCTCCTCATTCATGATAGAAATTTTCGTGACCGGATAGATTGGTTACGTTTTATACAACAAAAGCAATGCCAACGTAGCAAGGGTTTGTTTCATTACCTCTTTGTCGTTTTGGTACTTCACTATATTCATCGGATTCTGGGAACACTGCAAAAACCACAAGTAAAGAATGCATGAAATAGGAGTGCAAAGCGAGAATACGATGAAAAAATAAGAGAGAATAGTGGAAGACAGTTTGAACTTGCAATTCATTTAAAAGTAAGCTGTGACGGAGCACCGGCTGCTGTGCCATTGGTTGCAACTATTTGTTTAGCAGCATGCACTGGATAGTATAGAACAACTAGAAAAAGCTTACTTCCATGATTGCCGCTTGAACTCGTGGATTTTGAAATGCCATTGCGACATCAGGATTGGCCATTATTTTAGAAATGACTTCTTCAGGAGTGAGGCCTATCTGATCTGCAACACATACGGTGTTGAAGCAACCATAAGAGGATAACATTAGACAAGACAGCAACAAGACAAACACACATTTAAATTTCATCAAACACCACACAAAAATTTGCTTATATTGTGCTCACCAAACTGCTGCTTGACCTCAGGACTGCTAAGGTCAAAGTTTTTCAAGTTCTCCATCATGCGGTTGTCCCATTCAGGGTTGCCGCCCATGTTATTACTAGGAATATAGTAGGGAAAAGAACAGATTGTTAATAAAGTAAAAGCTTATTAACCATTGAAAATGTAAATCACTATGCAATCAGTTTTCGACCTTGGAGCTATTTGCACCAGGTAAACAACTCACCCAACTATTGTGTGTTTTTGTATTCATTCTCGTTTGAGCAAGTAAAAATTTATATTCTAGTTTCTATAGGAAGCAGTAATATAGATCAATATAGAAAGAACGAGACCAATACAAAGTACCAAACTGAAATTCTTTTAACAATATCCAAATCATCTCGTAGACAACTCCATAAATCTTCAAAAGCATGTGTGATCAAAAAGGGCAACAGAAGAAGGCTGACTGATGAAAGTGATAAAGAAAACAAACAAAAGAAACCTGAAACAACATTCTTTATTTCAAAACCTAGAATACGCTGTTCTTGCAGCACAACCACAAAAGAAACATGTAAAACATAAGCATTTTCATAAACGGATATCCACTGGCAAGAGTGACACGGTACAGCTTGGATAAAATTTATGTAAAATCATGACTTAGGTGGAAATCTGCGAAGAGATGGCATTAGAAATTTTACTTACAGCATATCTTGAAGTTGCTGACGGTATTGTGGATTTTGTAGCATCCCTGTAGTAGCACATGCAAATGCATTTGAGAGTCAACATTGTAGACTTCAGGACTTGACCAAGCAATAATGGAGGTCCATAAAATCAATAGAATTGAAAATGGGGTAAGTGAAATATATGGACATTGGATTTCATCAAATTTTGTAGTAAAAACATATACAAAATAAATAAATAAAGAGACTTGAGAGTTATCAAGGTCCCGTTGATTGTGTTTGACAAATCAATATCCAATTTAAACTAGGACAAAGTTTAAAAAAATGTACAAGTAATCTCAGAGAGTCGATTCAAGCATTAAAACCTATCGACTTAGAGGAAAGATAAACTCACATTTAAAGGTAGAAGGATTCCTCATCTCCTCTGGTAGATAACTGAAAAAAAATATTAAAATGAACAGAAAGTCCCCTTTTCTCTTACTAGTAATAAGCAAGATAGTGATACTATAATGATAGTGAAATAATGTTGGAAAACTCTGACGAACAAAGAAGACAGATAGCTTATAAATCTTTAAGAATTATTTTAATAAAATGGGAGTTCAAGAATGACAAACTGTCAAAAATACAATTCTTACTTAGGAGCCAAATATGCACCTAACAGACCATAAACAAGCAAAATTAAAAATCATCAAACATAGTAAAAGATACAGAAGATTGATATGATGATTCCAACTCATTAACATACTCAAGGAATATTTCAATTACAGAACAACACTCAACACCATAAGCTGAAATATATATTAGAATGAAATACAAGGTAAAAGGACATCTTACGGATAAACCATTTTTTGAACTGTTGGATCTTCCATCATTTTCTCCAGAGCATCCACAGACAAGAGAGGGTTTCCTTTACCTGTTAGTAAAAGATAAAAGCTTAATGGGCTATTTCACTGGATAAGAACTCATTCACATTATAATAGAATCCCAAACAACAATAAATTAAGAAACTGTAAGGACAACTTCAATTTAGCAACAATCTAGCCTTAAAGTCATCAACATGTAAGGTTCCCAAGGCTGTTCTGTATCAGTTGGCAATTTAACATGCAATAAAAACAGCCAGTTCTTTCAACTCCGTTGAGGAACTGGCAAAGAACGAGTAGACCTTAACATCATTTCCAAAAATTATGTTGGCATAGAAACCTTATCCCATGGTTTATACCTCCGCAACAATTGTGCAGGTTATTTAAAATGTCTACACTTAACAACTGAAAAATTAGGCATATGAAAAAGCCAGTAAAGAATTGGACTCCACATGGAGCAGTCATCAAATAAATTCATATTTTCTTTTGATAAGTCGGTTTATGTTTCAACAGCTACATTTTCTTGTTGCAAATATGACATCATAGTACGATGGAGAAACAGTGTCAACATACCAGTAGAGAAACCTTCTTGAGTGCCTGTTTCAAACTTTGTTGCCGAACCATTTTGAGAAACCTTTTGGAGACGATAAAAAAAAAAAAGCAAAATAAAGAAAATATCATTATAAATTATAAGCTCAGACTCAATCAAAATTCAACTCACTGGCTGTGGCTCTGTCTGGGTTGATTCTTTGTAGCCCTCAAAAGCATTCTTCTGCACTGTTTCTTCAAGGGAAACATCAACAAAAGCTGCAACAAAAATATGATTCATATCTAAAGAGTACTGAAAACCATGACAAAAACTGGCATAATCCATGTAGTAACAAGGTGGTGGGGATCATGCGGAAGCCAGAATATCGAGTAACATGAAATTAATAGTGAAAGAGGGTATGTGAAAATGTGAACTATTAAACTTATATTTCATCCTGTTATAATTTCTGCATAAGATCGATACATGCCGCATATAAGAGACAACAAAGGAAGCTGAAATACCATATTTCTTTGGTCCCTTCTCGATTTCTGTGCTATAATCGACAGATTCGGATGGAGGATCCTCAACTTTTGTTACAGGCACATCAGTTACAGCTTGAGATGCCAAAGGAGTTGAGGTTCTAGAGGAATCTGGCGTTGGGGGAGTAGGTGGGGGTGGCGGAAACGGGAAAGGAAAGCCAGGAGAAGAGGCGGCATTGCCAAATGGATTGTTCTGTGCATTCATCTGTTGCGTAAATGTTTTTAAAGCTTGTTCCATTGCATATTTCTGTAATATGAGTTGGAAACCGAAATATTTATTCCTCAGACAGCACAATCAAGTTCATTCCTCCACATGTTGCAGGATAAGAACCAAATGATGTAGCAAGTACAAACCAAAACCATCTCTTACCTCATACATGTCTTCATAACAGAGAAAAATAATGCTGACATAAAAACTAAACAATTCCTAACCACTAATGGATCTGCATATAGAAAAAGTATAATAAAGATCACGCCCCACCATGTAGCCAACTTATCATCATTGGTAATATAAGAAGAATGCATTGTCTATTTTTTCAACCCATACATGACATAAGACATGGTCTCCTTCTTCTAAAGTTTAGCTATCTAAGAGCTGTAAGATTGCCGAAAAACATAGCAAAATAAAACATGGAAGCAGTCATCCACCTTTGTTCTTCCGGCCAGCTGAAATTGAAATAAATACACAGTCAGAAAGATAACATAAGGTATACTCCAAAGCCAAAAGAATGGACTAAGAAGTTTAAAACAAACTAACAAACTGCATCATAGTACTTACCCATGAAAAAAGTGCTGAGAGACCAACACCAACTCCAATCCAGAACAGTGGTGACCCCCTATTTAAGTGTGATACATAAGATCGAAGAGATGACGAAAGGGGAGGGAGCGTGGGGAAGAAAAGGTTAGACACCATATTATCAAAATAACACACATACACACCCACACAGATACACACTGTACATAGCTCTTCCGTAGCAGAACTTGTCAAATAATGCAAACAGCTACAGATTATTACACAGAGGAAGGAGGTGGCACTGAAAGCTGTGGATTTACACCAACCGAGGTTGTCTCTTTGCTATTTGAAGATGAAACGCTTGCAAAACAATCCCTTGCAACTCTCTCAGGTACTGCATGGAGGTTATAGTATGAGTAGCAAGAGAACCAGAGGGAGCGTGACAGAACACCAGTAAGGATAGTGCAAATGAATGGAAATTGATAATAAAGTTATGTCCACTATGACAAATTTCAATGCATTGTCTATGCTATCTGGAGTGGGTCGAAAACTACGGGTCTAACCAAAAGGCCATATTTGAAAATATTAAAGTCCACA
Source organism: Dorcoceras hygrometricum (assembly GCA_001598015.1). NCBI lineage: Eukaryota > Viridiplantae > Streptophyta > Magnoliopsida > Lamiales > Gesneriaceae > Dorcoceras > Dorcoceras hygrometricum. The sequence goes on from KQ987720.1 coordinate 210,550, forward strand.
CCTCTAGATGCTTATAATTTACACGACTCACTACATTTATGTTCGACTAGTCACTTTTTGATTGGGGGTTCTAGTTACAGGTTTGCTTGTTCTTGGTACTTGAGGTTTAAATTATATTGCCCTGTGTTTCATGTTACCTAACATTTCGACCATGATAATTTATTTACCCATATAAAACACATACATACAAACATCCCAACAAAGGACTATCCTGTACAACAAAATGTAATAATCACCAGCAAATATAGAGAAAGCATCCAAATGAAATAATTGATGTCATACGTATGCAACTAAAAAACTGAATGAATAGAATTCGAGGTAAAGATTTCATTGCATCTTCATCAAAACACATACAGACACGCACGCAAACACACACAGAGAGATATAATATATATATATATATATTCCCTGTACGAATTGGAGACGGTAAACTAAAAGGAGGGTACCTATAATTTTGTTGGGTTTAGGGCCCTGAAACAAAGCATGAGCTGAAAATGAGGAACTGGGCTTTCTGCATCTGCCATTTTTTCCAGGTTTCCTGAGTAAATTCGGTATACCCACAAAGGGTTTACTGCAAATAATCGAGTTACGGTGGTTTGAAGGGACGCCCAGTAATACTTTGGGCGACAACACCAGGCCAATATTTTCCATTTCCAAGTGAAATTACACCTCAAAACAGCTGGGAAGATTAATACTTTAGGGATGATGAAATAAAGGAAGAGCAGCGACAAAACTCTGTATTGACCCTTGTCAGCCAAACCGGGTGTCGGGCTTTCTGAAAGCCTGTTAGTTTTTCAATTTGGCCCCTAAAAAAGTTTAAAATACACTTAGAGCCCGACATTTTACGAGTTCCATTTAATTAGTGATACTACCGTCTTGACTCTTAAGTCCAAATGTCTTAACTATATATAAGTTTAAAAGCAAATAAAATATATATATACACAATTCAAATTTATTAAAAATAAAAAATTAATTTTTTATTAAAAAAAAATTTGAAATGATTCTCTTGAATAAAGTTTTCAGTGTTCTTCTATATTGTTATAAGAAACTAGAGGCAAATAGAGATTTAATAAAAAAAAAACTATATCATGTAACTCTATTAACCTCAATTTAAGATATAGTATAAGATTTTCGAGCTACCCTCTCTGTCTAAGCTTTCGGCCTCGATGCTTAGATCAATTCCGACCACCACCGACAGTTGCATCAGCTCTCTTTGCGGCCTCCATTGCTGGGAAATCATGCTGTCATTCGTGCATGCCACATCTACACACCCCGTTTCGTAGATCACTTGTCCATATTTGGCGAAGCCATCGATTGGAGATGTGTACTGACATGGAACACCTGCAGAATCAATCTCTTAGAAGATAACACCACTTGATGACATGGAGAGATTATGTTATGCTATTAATCAGGCTTGCCTGCATAATTGCCGATCATGGCGCTGGTGGAATTTGCATGTGGCCCGACGACTGCTATGGTCTTGATCTTGTCTGTGCTCAAAGGCAATGCTAGGTTGTCGTTTTTTAGAAGGACAACTCCTTCGCGTGCTGCCTCGGTTGCTAATTCGATGTGCTCGTCGCTACACACATTAGTTATGTCGAGCTTTTCGAGTTGTGGGCTGCCGTCGAAGAAGCCAAGCCTCATGAGGACAATATATAGATTCTTGAGGGCAGCATCTATATCTTTCTCGCTCACTTTCCCCTTTCTCACAGAGTTTCTTACATAGTTAGTGTAATAGTGCCCGCAATCCAGGTCCAAGCCTGTATAATAGATAACAAGAAAACAAAGATCAATGCAAAAGACAAGATCTGTTGTTTCGGTTTGTGTATTAAATCAAACCAAGCAACCTGCTTTCAGAGCCTGAGCCACTGCATCCTCGGGCTCATCTTTAAGCCACTTTTGATGGTTTATCATCACTTCAATGGAATCACAGTCTGAAACAATGTACCTGCAATAGAGGATCGAAAAATGAAGTAGCTGTTTCCATGTGTATATATGAATGCCATATATCAGCATGAATCATCAGTCACCCATGCAGATCCCATTCTCCTCTGATTTTGTCCCTCAAAAGCCGCGGATCTGTGCAAGCAGGAATGCCATTGATCAACACATTATGCTTGTCACGTCTCCCTCTTTTACTCACATCTCGAATGGCTTAAGAAAAGTCTCTAGCATGTCTTGCTCAGTCACCTGTATTCATTCAGATTAATCAAAACTTTGGAATGAGAATACTGATCGATCATATATACATCTTACTCGTGCGTCGAAGTTGTAGCGTTCGATTCCGAGCCAGTTGTCCACATCATAAGCTGCATAATGCTTGCAACATGCAGCAACCTTAAGAGGCCTAGAGTTGAGATCTGTCACATTCTCAGTTCCCTCGACATCTTGTAGACCTCGTACATAGTTCACTGCATACACGCTTACTCGCCAACGACTTAAGGGTCTTTGCCGGGCGTTTCGAGGGCTCTTCCCCACCTCGGATCCCTAACAACGTTGATGTTAGGACTCCAATATGTCAGCCCTGCATGGCCTAAGTTGTGCATGGCTCTTGCTTCCGTCGAAACCGCCTGAAAAAATCCGCCAAATAAATAGGACAATCTTATGAAGAGCTACTTTGATTTAGCTACTATAGAAACCGACTTCTTGACAAATATGGATTAAAAATACCTATAATGTAAACAACAAAAACACATCGTCAAAAACTAATGTTAAAGTTTCATCACAATAACGAGAGGCTTTACGGTTCCATTTCCCCACGTCTGACACTCCATGCAATGCCTCCGACCACCACTCGTACTGCGGGAGCCCGATTCTCGGAACCCCGTTGGCTGTGTCCCCTATCTGATTCACTTTCTCAGACAATGTCATCATGTCTATCAAATCCTTCACGCGTACCTCGTATGGGAGCGACGAGTCGCCGTATGCGAAGTCTTTGATGTTCAGACCGAGGTCCGAGAACCTTAGATCGTAGCTAACGTGTGTGTGGTTCGCATTGACGGTTGACGTGGCATCCTTAATCTATGCTAAGGGTCCATTTCTTGCACATGTGAAGGTCATGAACAGAAATGTGGCCAATAGTAAAGAGAGGATGATGGATGATTTTGCTCGTGCTGCCATTCTTTTTCTGAGAATATGAGTGGAGAAGTAACGTTTTTGTAATTTATAGAGATTGAGAGATGAGAACAATCCAAATGATTATTAATTTGTTAAGATTATGATATTTCATATCTAAAAAATACTTATACGAAACAATAGTTCAAGAGGAATTCTTTGAACTTGGAAGATATAAACACATTTTAAAAAATAAAAATAAAAATAAAGATTTCAAGAGTTTGTCGCATTCCTGCCATTCAACGATCAGATTTAGATAATGGTTGAAACTATCTATCATGACTACTAATTAAAGTAACTAAAGACATTATTCATTCGGTTTCGCAAGTTCGATTCTCGAATATGTTCCCCGTTGAAACATTATGGGAGATGATGTAGGGTTGACATGTTATATAAGTCCTCTCCATTAGGTTATGTCTACCCACGCATATCCCTCGATTTAAAACCTCTTTAATAGGCTAACTTTTAAAAAAAAAACTAAAACATTATTATCAAGGTTCAGATTTTAAAAAATAAAATTAATGGTCAAAGACATGAACGTTAATTCAATGGTTGACTTGAGGCGTAGCAAAATCCAAAGTCATGATTTGTTGCATGGAAGTCAATCTGTGAGGTGGGTGTTTGGAAAAAAAGGTCAATTAGGAATAGGCTTTCCCATGTAGTAACTACACATTACATTACTTGCCAACTTAGACATTGTACAAGAAAACCAGAAACTATGGCAACTTCAAGTTTTATAATGAACAGCATTCATTCCAAGCTTCTAATGTTATTCTGCTTGTACTTCGCCACGGCTCCGGCCGCTTGTTTGAGCAATGAAACCGATTTCTCGGCCCTGCTGGCGTTCAAGAAGGCCGTCGATGTAGATCCATTGGGGGCTCTAAGGTCATGGAATGGAACAGTACACTATTGTGATTGGGAAGGGATTCTTTGCAACCAAAGGAATCGAGGTCGAGTCGTATCCCTTAACCTCACATCCCAAGGCCTTGTCGGATCCCTTTCACCCCATCTAGGTAATCTCTCTTTTCTTAGAACATTCGTCCTACAAAACAATAGCTTTTATGGTGCAATCCCGGAAGAGTTTGGTCGTTTAAGGCGACTCCGGTTTCTTGATCTTAGCAATAATTCTTTCACCGGAGAGATACCTAGAAATCTGTCCCATTGCTCAAACCTTTATTACCTTGATCTGATAGACAACAACCTCACCGGAATCATCATTCCGGAGCTCGGTTCTATGTCCAAACTTGAAGCTCTAGGCTTGGCAGAAAACAGTCTCTCAGGCACTATTCCACCATTTATTGGCAATCTCACCAACCTTGCTGTACTATCTCTGGCTTTATGTGCGTTTCATGGAGAAATTCCTGAGTCCCTTGTCCAACTTCGGAGCTTACAGTTTATCAGTTTTGAGTTGAACATGTTGAGTGGTGAAATTCCATCTGGTTTATATAATATATCCGGTATAACTTATTTCATAATGTCCTTCAATAGACTCCATGGACAAATTCCTTGGGATATAGGCTTCACGCTTCCAAAGCTGACATACTTTGATTTGGGAGCTAATGATTTTGATGGACCAATCCCAGTTTCACTCTCAAATGCTTCACTTCTTGAAAATGTGTATCTATTTTCAAACAAATTGACAGGGCAGAATCTGAAATACTTCAACAGGCTTCCATCTCTTCGAGAACTCCTTGTTACTTCCAATAGTATGGAGGGAGATATCAACTTTATTTCATCCTTGACAAATTGTACTAATCTTGAAACACTAGGGGCCGCCGATAATCTTTTCGGCGGTTCTTTGCCAGACTCCATTGCCAACCTCTCAAGCCAGCTTAGAGTCCTGTATCTAGGTGAAAATCAAATACATGGATACATTCCTCCGGGTATTCAAAACCTCATTGGCCTGACCACTATCAAACTTGGAGGCAATTTTCTTGAAGGTCCGATTCCTTCGGGCATCGGATTACTAAGTAAGTTGCAAGAAATTTACATGGGACGAAACGAGTTGACAGATGAGATACCACCTTCTCTTGGTAACTTGACGTTGTTGAACCTAATTGACTTGAGTCATAACAAATTCAAAGGGATGATTCCTCAAAGTCTAAGTGATTGTATCAAGTTGCTGTACTTAGATTTTTCGTTTAACAATCTCGTTGGGCCTATACCGCGAGACATTTTTAGCCTTTCGTCCATTTCGATTTCTTTGAACTTTGCACACAATGCCTTCACGGGCTCTATCCCTCAAGAAGTCGGTTCGCTAAGTAATCTTGTGGACATGGATCTGTCTCACAATAGATTATCAGAAGTTATACCAAGCACATTGAGTAGTTGCCTTTTGCTGGGACGACTTCACCTGGAAAACAATTCATTTGAAGGAAATATACCTGATGCACTGAATGCATTGAAGGGTTTGCAAGATTTGGATCTTTCACATAACAATTTATCAGGGCCAATCCCGAAGTTTCTAGGAAATGAGTTGAAGCTCAAAAGTTTGAATCTGTCCTTCAATAGGTTGCAAGGAGAAGTGCCAACAGAAGGAGTTTTTCGAAATGAAAGTGCGATTTCGGTGGAAGGAAATGAGAATCTGTGTGGTGGTATAGCTTTCCTAAAGCTCCCCCCTTGCTCATACGATACAAACTCCAAGAAAAAACACTCCTCAAATCTATTGAAAATACTGATCCCTCTGTTGGGTACAGGAGTCATCTGCCTTACATTTCCATGCATCTACAGATTCGTATGTCGAAGACTAATGGTAAGAATGGTTCCATCTTCAATGCCATCAATTGAGGACAAATTTTTGAGGCTCTCTTATGCAGAGCTGCTGAAAGCTACTGATGGATTCTCGGAAGCCAATTTACTTGGGATAGGCCGATTTGGTTCGGTCTACAGAGGATTTCTCGACGACAAACAAATGTCAGTGGCGGTGAAGGTTCTCAATCTTGAAATCAAAGGAGCTTCCAAAAGCTTCATGTCCGAATGCAGTGCGATAAAAGGATTCAGACATAGAAACCTTTTGAAGTTGTTGAGTGTATGCGAAAGCATCGACTTCCAGGGGAACAATTTCAAGGCCTTGATTTATGAATTCATGGCCAACGGAAGCTTGGACGAGTGGTTGCATAATGATTATAACGTGAGGACTGAAAGTGAAAGCAGCAGAATTCTTAGCACAACTCGAAAACTGAATATCGCCATTGACATTGCAAATGCTGTTGAATACTTACATCATGGCACCACTTCCATCGTCATTCATGGTGATTTGAAGCCAAGCAACATTCTCTTGGATGAAAATATGACTGCCCATGTAGGAGACTTTGGGTTGGCAAGAGTGTTTTCCAACATCTTTCCAGCATATGATGGAAACAGCAGCTCACTGGCAATCAAGGGTACCTTTGGCTATATTCCACCAGGTAAGTAAATATTGTAAAATAGCCTTTCTTCTCTTCTAAATGAAGGAGAACCACTGAAACAGTTGCATAAAAGTTGACCTTTCATAAATTTTTCAGAGTATGGGATGACCAACTCCATGACAATGCAAGGGGATGTGTATAGCTTTGGGATACTTATGCTGGAGATGTTCACAAGCATAAGACCAACAGACGCCGTCGCACTTAACGAACATTCGAGCCTCCACCGTTTGGTTAACCATTCTTTGCATAGCCCAGAGATGAATATTGTGGATCAAATCACTGATCTGCATCAACACACTGATCACAACATGCACACTAAGATCAAGAAGTGTCTCAACTCTGTTCTCGAAATCGGGGTAGCATGTTCCATGGAGTCGCCGAAAGATCGAAAGACCATGACTGATGTTGTTACTGAACTGGACAAGATTCGAAAGGCTTATTTGGCTGAATGATTCTCCTGAGAGTGCAGAAAGCTTTTGGTTTTTGTGTGTCTTCTTCTTTTTAGTTACATTTAATTAAGAAGCCTTACATATGACATCTGACTACTGTATGGTGTGCTTTTATGCTTCTTTGTGAACTCATTATTGGATAATCAACAGATAAACACTTCTACACCAATAATTAAATATGAAGTGATTGGTAATAATTATCATAAGGCACTTCTTGAAAATACCCATCATACTAATCTTATGTAAGTATTTGAATCATTTATATTTCGTCCACATAAGTAATTCCTAAGAACTTAGTGGAAAATGGACAGTTTTAAAAAATAATAAAAAAGATTTATTTCGTTATGCATTGAGTTTTCTCTTTAAAATATAGTAAAAAAAAAGTGATTGGCGAATATTTAAAACAACGATTACTACGAAAATAAAACTTTTTCCCTTTTTTTATTTAGTAAAAATAAATAGTTTTTTTTTATAAAAACTAACAAATAATGCTAAATAAATTAATGATGGTGATAATAATGTTAAAACAGAAAAACAAGAGTATATAATGATAAAATACTATGTTAGAGATTTTTATATCAAAATCACCGACTGAAATGATTAATTTGGATCGTGATGACCAAATGACCGACCGAAACAATAAAGTGAGTGGAGAATTAATATCGACCGATCCTAATATCAGAGGTGTGACTGTCGCGTTTTAATATATCAGATCATGCGAGACTATAAAGACCCTTCTAAAGATCTCTTACCCCGAGCTCCCGACGTGGTATATATAAAAGAGTGGAGCCGTCGGTCCTCGGGTGTCAAGGTACAACGATGAGGTATCAAATGTTTTGTAATTTATAGAGATTAAAAGATGATATGGAAATGATTGAACTTGAATCCTTTGAGCTTTGGAGATATAAACTCCCATTTTTCTTTTTTTCTTTTTTTTTTAAATAAAGGTTTCAAGAGTTTGTTGCATTTCTTCAACTAATAGCTAGCAAAAAAAACCTATCATACTTGATCAGACCTAAGAACAATGGTCCTAGCTACAATTTAGGTTTTGTGAAGAACTTATTTCAGTATTTCCAAAGATTTAAAAAAAATAGTTTTTATATGAAATATACCCTTTCAAAAATATTCATCGATCGATGCATATATGTTATATATCTCAGAGTAAGTTCCAAAAAAAAAATTTTTGAGCAATTTCATGATGTCCATTTTATAAATTGGAAAATGTTATCATTAATATTTATTCTTTCTCCACCGTCTTATTTTATCGAAAAGACCGAATGACTTGTTCATTATAAAAGTCTTTATAGCTAATAGTATTTCATTGTTAGGAAATTTAAAAAATAAATTTTGCCAAACACTACAAGATATCTCATGTGTATTACATTCCAGCAATTGGGAACATATATTTGTGTGTTAGTAGCATATATTATACCTTTCGGTAATATTAAGTAATAAAATTTAATATATTCTAATGTCTGTTAGATCATAGAGATCCTTTTCCATCATACACCCGTTAATTAATATTCTGGTAACAACTGTGGCCGCAGCTGATCCACCGGCTACAGCAGCAGGTGAACCAGTGTTCGAGATGTACATGCATGATATTCTAGGTGGGAGCAACCCAACGGCCAGGCCAATCACCGGCTTGCTAGGGAGTATCTATAGTGGCCAAGTGCCCTTCGCCCGGCCTCCCGGTTTCTTGCCGCCTAATGGTGGAGTTGTCATTCCCAATGCCAATGGTGCAATCCCAACTATAAATCCTAGTGGGGTTCCACTAGGTACCGGATTAGCTGGCACAGCTTTTGCCGGACTACCAAATACTGGCTCTGTTGTTACCACACAGTTGGGACCTGATGGATTGGGACTTGGGTTTGGAACAATCACAGTGATAGATGATTTCTTGACCTCATCTCCAGAGTTTGGCTCCCAACAATTGGGCAAAGCACAAGGGATTTATGTCGCGAGCTCAGCCGATGGATCCATACAGATGATGGCTTTTACAGCTATGCTTGAAGGAGGGGAGTATGGAGATAGCATCAACTTTTTCGGGGTATTCAAGATTGGCGGCACCATGTCACGGCTTTCTGTTACCGGTGGTACAGGTAAGTACAAGAATGCATGTGGATTTGCAGAGGTGCGATCACTAATTCCGACTGGTCAGCATGTTATTGATGGTGCTGAGACATTGCTAAGGATCATAGTCCATCTTACTTATTGACCAGATCAATGTTCAATGCATGGAAAAACAATTCAGTTTGGGGAGGTGATTGCACCAAAATCCATGTGTGATTAGTTTGATTTATGATTTGTTACAGTTTAATGAATGGCAAATTGACGTATTCAAAAATTCAAGACACAGTGCATTATAGAATATGAAAACAACTGAAATCTATCCAACAATGTCCTAAAGCCAACACTACCAACTCAAGTACAGTGAGCCATATTTTATCTCTACATGAAACACCAAAATGTATCACCTTTCTCACCCGTTACTTAATGTACTGAGACACCCATTTGAAGCCATCTCCATAACCCATTTTACGTACAATGCTGCACATGAATACCTCAAGTGGGCGTACGTTGGAGTCGGCTAAGTTTACTTTGCCCTTGCCTGTGGTGATGCCCATCAAGCCCATGTGATACCGCAACTCCTCCTCTGAGGCAGCATAAGGGATGTCAATCTTGTTGCCCAAAATCAAGAATGGCACGGTAGCCAAGGATTCATCATATAGGAGTGCATCAAGCTCTTTTTTTGACTCTGCAAACCTCTCCTTGTCATAAGCATCCACCAAGTAAACAACAGCATCCACCTTCCACCAAAAAAATACTTTATCACCAATCAGAAATTCTCAAATAAACTTGTGTTATGGTAATCTTCAGTAGTAAGCTCCATTCTGTTTGAATGCTAGCAGTCAAATGGAATCAACAGAGTAATTGCCAAAACGGAATAATGATGTTTGCTATCAATGAGGACTACAATTAATTGAAGCCAAGAATAGACAAATCATCAAATAAATAACTTTACTCCAGAATTTTCCAGCCTAGGCTATCTTTACACTCCATGTTATAGGGTCTTTGATATTCAAAAAGAATAGTATGCCCGCCCTGTTAAGATTACAGAACTTGGTTTCATATGCCTTTATGTTCCTTTAATATGGCTGAATGAAAAATTTTAATAATCCATAATAAATTATGGAATCATGCCGTAAAAGTAATAATTTCACAAAATTTTCGTTGCTCAATTTCTCACCCCAAGGCCTAGAGTGAAAAAGAGAGTCTTGATTGCCGTCACTAAACTGCAAAAAGCCAACAAAAGACACCACAACAAAATCAAGCAATTCTACAATGCCAGTCGCCAACTAATAACTAAAGAACACAAAAAACTTAAATCCAATAGGGAAAGAAATAATACTTTTGCATAATAATCTTTCCAAACTCTGCGAGCTATTTGATGGCCACCCAAATCAAAAGCCTTGAACTTGATTTTCCCAATACTCAGCTCCTCTGATGTTGGATACTGAGTCGGCTGGTGTTGTACCAATCTCTGCTTATTTCCAACAGATTGACAATATTATTTTCATTTCTAATCCAGGCACAAAGCTTCACAACATCAACATTGAATTTATTTAAATCATTAGAGGTAATCAATAGGGGCCTCGACTAAAATTTCTAAAACCGCAAGTACATCCAATCACCACTATGGCCTCCTCCGATCACATTACCGTTCCCCCTCCAATCAATCACTCAGCAAATAATCATCTCATACAAGGCAAACGCAATCAATACTACTCGATCCGATGAATACAAATAAACGATAACATGCGCAACAACCAAACATCAACGGGAAAAGGAACCTCGTCTTTGAGCATATGAAGGAGGGTAGTTTTTCCGGCGTTGTCGAGGCCTAGGAAGAGGATTTTGGCCTCCTTCTGCCACAGCCCTAACGATGCTAACACTCCATAGAACCAATCCACCAGAAACATTTTCGAATTCTTCGATCAATTATGTAGCTGATATCGACTGATCGATCGAAAACTCCGATCTGAGGAACCAACCGCGTAAACCAAACGAATGGGCCGATTTATGAGCGGTTCGAAGACCAAACCAAGGCGCCCCTAATCTGGAGCCGAATCTGTGGATTGATACAATTAATATATATTCAGTTACAAAATAATGCTTATTTTGTGTTTGGCTGATAAATAAATCATAGGAAGTAATAGGAAAAAAAAAGTTCTTTTTAATTAATCTTATAGTTATAAAGCTTGATATTTCGATTTAATATCACGATTATTTTAACATATCGATATTTTTTTAAAAATAAAATGGAATCGGAAATAAATATGAAAACTGTGAACCTATCGAAGATATTTGTATCTGAATGAAAACTACATATTATCTCCGTTAATTAAATAAGAACAATTTCTATTCGTAAAAATAGATTTTCAATCATAGTCGTTGCAAATAGTATTTATTTAGTACGTGAGTTATGATTTTGTTAAGCATGCATAAAATAATACGTCTGTTGTTTCACCGTTTGTTTTTAATGCTATACCAAAACACTTGTACCATATGCATATCCCAGAACAAAGAATTAAGAATTGTGAAAGAACGGATCGATTCTCGTGTACAGCATATTTTCTACTGAAATATCGTGGGATATGTTCTGAGAGTTAGTCTATTATATAAGTCCTCTTTTCGGGCTCATGCCTGCTCGTTTGAAATCCACCAAAAGATGCAGCCAACTGAATCAGCTCCCATTTCCCAACAATATATATGCAAGCCTTAAAGAACACTCTGGCTCCACTACATATAGAGTTCGAATAGTTTGGCCACAGTTTGAAGTCGAAAATGGCGGAAGAAAGGGGTCGAACGTTTTTGGTTGCAGTTGATGAAGGTGACGAGAGCTCGTATGCGCTTTCCTGGTGCCTAAAGAACGTTGTCTGTGATCGAAATCCGAAAGATACCATAGTCCTCCTCTACGCGAAGCCGGCTCGAGTCGTTTACGCCGCCATGGATGCAACAGGTTTAGTCACTATATGCTCAAAACCTGATTTGATCGTATATGATTTTCGAGTTTTTATTGTCGTAATTTGCTGATTGTTTGATTGGTAGGGTATATGTTTGCCCCCGATTTTATCACCACCATGGACGGGTATGGGAACGAGGTTGCCAGGTCTGTAATGGACACGGCCAAACAAGTTTGCAACAGCTTGAATGATCAAGTAAGCTGAATTATTTTTGATAGTTTTAGTAATTTTTTATCGAAAAAAAGAGCCATGTTATATATGATATTATCTAGGTGATTGTGGGGTGTATGTATATATAATATATGTAGGTGAAGGTGGAGACGATGGTGGAGCATGGGGATCCAAGGGATGTGATATGTGAGGTGGCTGATAAATTAAAGGTTGATTGTTTAATCATTGGGAGCCATGGCTACGGTGCCATCAAAGGGTACTTGTTCTTCAATCCATTCTCTTTACAAATATATCTATTTTCAATATTTGAGATAGATTGTATGGGATTGAAATGACAGGGAACTTTTAGGAAGTGTAAGCAATCACTGTGCGCAGAATGTGAAATGTCCTGTTTTGATAGTGAAGAAGCCTAAACCAGATGGTGCACACCATCACCACTAATAACATGGCTACGGTGCCATCAAAAGGTACTTGTTCTTCAATCCATTCTCTTTACCAATATATCTATTTTCAATTTTTGAGATAGATTGAAATGACAGGGCACTTTTAGGAAGTGTAAGCAATCACTGTGCGCAGAATGTGAAATGTCCTGTTTTGATAGTGAAGAAGCCTAAACCAGATGGTGCTCACCATCACCACTAATAAATCCAATTTATGTATGTCTAATAATCTCAGAGACTTTTCATGGGTTGTGTGTATAATAATGTATAGGTATGTTTGCCCACAAATCAAATCCAATAAACCAAAGCATAAAAACAACCGAAAATATATATAACGACGCAAAATTCAGACAGAAAATCAGCAGTTTGAATGCAGTAACGGTACCATCGAAACGCTCTTCGCAGAAAGCAGAAGAAACACCAGGAGTAGAGAAATAGCAATGTGTAGAAAGAGTATATTAGGGTTCAATATTCCTCGAGCAATCGCCATAGCTGATCTCTGAAGTGAGCTTGAAATCGGCCAGATATTTATAGGGGTGGATCGTTGACCAGCTGTTAATGCTCTCAGGTCGTGTTATACTATAAACATCATATTAAATCTGCATTTAACGCTATTGATATTGATGATATAAGTCTCATTTAAGTTATGTTACTGTTTGAAATATTTAGTTGATTTTGCGCGTAAATAAATCGGATTAAAATTGACACCGATATTGATCTTAGGAAAGTGCTAAATACAGTGCTGTATTGCTTTTGGAGAGCATAAACTTGAAAAAAAAACAGTAATGATACGAAGGTATAGGAGTAGAAAAAGGGAACACTTTTTGTCGAGATGAGCAAAACTGTCACTGTCACTAAGAAAAATGAATACCGGCCTTGTTAAATAAAGAAAGCAGATGCATGAAATCGCCTTGAGAGAGCTTGGAGGATCGTTTTTCCTCAAAGCCTCCCTGCTTCAAGATGGCCAAAACTTTGTCTTTGAAACCCGAGGTCTTTGTATCACCATCGTCCATTTCCATCTCATCATCATCTTTTACATCTTCGCCGTCCATGTTCAAATCACCTAGACCGTCTCCTAAAGCAGATACACAAGAGGCCATTTCGGCATCATCTGAAATTCCATCTGGTGTCAGCTGCAGTGCCTGTAAAGTCTTATAGTTCTTTTCCAGTAACGAAAGCACAGTCTTTTGCCTGAACAAAGAACCTAAAGTTTTGTTCTTTCGATTGAAACAGATTCGAACTAAACCATCCCACTCCTTGAAATTCACAGGAGGAAGTGGTTTCCTTGGTTCGATTCTAACCACGGAAGAGTCAACCTTGGGCGGTGGTCTAAAGTTGTTTCTTCCAACCTTCAGCAAGTGGTTAACCCGAGCCAAAAGTTGAGTGTTCACAGAAAGACGACAATAGAGGGTATCACCTGGCTGAGCAACAAGCCTCATGGCAAATTCCCTTTGGAACATAATTACCGCACACCTGAACAATGGACGGTGAGACAATAGCTTGAACGTAAGAGGAGAGGAAATTTGATATGGGATGTTTGCCACACAAATGTCGAAGTATGGGAGATCACACTTTAGAACATCTCCTTGTATAACCTGCAGGAAGAATATTGATTTCCCACAGCAAAAATACTGCCTCTGTCCGAATTATTGGATTATGAATATGGGAGAGCTCAATTCTAATACCAGCGAAGAAGTAAATAACTTTTAATACTGAATTAACTCGATGATTACTTTACCAGCTAATTCACTTGAATACTTCAACAAAATTCTCGAACCTACAGGCAAACAAAACAAAATACACAAGAACTAAAAATAAACAGCGAAAATCACTTGCACGCCTCAGAATGCTTGAAATAAAAATCCTCTCAAAACGAAAAGATTTTAACCTTCAATTGATTAGAAAACGGGGTTCCTTGAAAACGGCGCTGCAACTCAAGAACCATACGAGGATCGAGTTCAACAGCCACGACAGATTTCCCAGCTTCAAGGAGCTTCTTCGTGAGATTACCAGTACCAGGACCGATCTCAAGTATGACGTCAGTAGACTTAATCCCGGCTTTTTGAACAATCGAGTCTACCAACAGTGGGTTTTTAAGTATATGTTGGCCCTTCGACTTGTGAAAGGGGATTCCTCCCTGAAAATGAGGATTCGACGCCGCCGCAGCTCCGCCCCTCTCTCTCTTGATCTTGCCTCCCGCCATTAGAGATCTCTGTTCTGAATCACCTGGATTTCAAATAAAACAATCTTAACGGGTTACGTTCCTTTTTCAGGTATGAAATTTGACCAAAATTAAATCTCCAACAAGACTCCAAGATTAGTTTTCTCAAAAAACAAAAAAGTAAGGTCTTGAATGTTAATGTAAGATGATGACATATAAAAACTTTAACTATATAATTCAAGTCGCTAAAAAAACACCCACACACACAAAATGTGAGCTTCCCGGCACCAGACGTTACACGTTTTCCAGAAATATTAGCTTCGCCAAGGGACGAAACAATTTCAATCAGATCATACGAAGGTAGAATTAAGAAAGAATCGATCAGATGAAGCAGAAACATGACCTAAATAAGAGAAATTGAGCTATGGTGAGTTGAGGCAGTAGGATTTCAGCTTACCAGACGACCAAGAATCAGCGGGGAGCGGGCGCCGAAATGTGGATCCTCGAAAACATAGCACCTACATTAGTTGTGCTTGATGGGCTGTATTATATTGGGTGCACGGTATGGCCCATTGGTTTTCCTTTAATCGTGATTATAAATGGGCCAATTTATGTCTTGGGCATACATAATTGATCCATCTCCTAACTAAACGGCCCGTTCAAGTTGAAAATCAATATGAAATATAAGAGCTAGCGATTTTGCTTCTGAATTTTAAAATTTTCCAATTTTTTCTATCAAGATGTCATCATGAATTCGATAATTTCGAATGTAATGACTGAAGGATATAAATTTTACAAAATATGAAAATGTCATGTATTTATTATAGTTCATGGCCCTTATAGATCACGAATGAACATAAACAAGTCATGTAATACATATTCCGAGTATTTAAAAAAAACATTAGTTTCAAATCAGAAATAATTGAAATTCAATTATAAAATATTAGTATCATATACTAAAATTATGTACATTGAAAGACATATGGGCTCGAGGAGTATAAAAATATTTCATGTGACTGAGATAATGCAAATTCATATTTCTTTGACATTGATCGAATGCAAATGTAATTATAGGTTTGGTGATTTAAAAAACTTTATGTCTGATGAAACTTTATGGGAGCCTGGAGATGCTCAGCCGAACATCATAATATCACTAGGATAATTTGAACTCAACCCTAAGAAGGGGTCGTACGTTAACAACCTTGATTAATTGACTTGCATTTCCACCTACACAGAAATTAAAACTTATTTCCTTATCTGTTATTTCATATGTTTATATGATGCAACCGTAGTCCTAATAAAACGGAAGCAAAATAAACATAACATGATTAATAAATTAATTAAAGCTTTTAAACTCTTAAATGTTAGAAACTAAAAATAGTGGGTGAGAGGATGAACTATTTTTAAAAAAATTATAGATAATATCAGCTATTAGGATAATATCACTAGGATAATTTTTTAAAAAAAAATTATAGGATAATTATCATAATCCGAATACACGTACGTATAATGGGATGTATTCAATGTAGAGATTTAATGACTTTATTGACTTTTTTTAATTGATAGACTTTTGTGGAATTGATATGAAGTAGATTTGTATGGAATCTCATGTAGTTATAAAAAAATTTATCGGACTCCATTAGACTTTTATAGATTTATTTAATAGACTCCGTTAGACTCTTATAGATTATTAACGAGCCCGGTAATCAAGGAAATATCATAAAATGTCAAAACATTGAAGTTTGATTCACATACCCCACCGATTTGAAGAATTTTTCTTGTCAATGTGGCTTCTCTATGTCCTTTTTGACAAGTTTGTTCATGGAAAGAGACAGCAAAGATGTGATCATAGTGCAACCTGCACTGGGACCATCTTTAGGGGGTAGCTCCAGCAGGAACATGAAGATGAACCTTTGAGTTTTTCCAATCTGAGCGCTTTCTTTCATGACTTCTCCTAGCTGGCCAGTGAGACTGAGTGCCCCTTTACCTTCTTCCTTGCTCAACCAGACTGGTCTCTACATACAGTGTCGAGCCACCCATTGAGGTCCATGCGAGACCCATAACAACTCCAACTGGAGTTTGATCATATATGCGCTCGGCATGGAAAACATGGAAAATGGTACGTCTCTATCCCTGATGACTATCTGCGAGATGAGCAGGAAAAAGACAGTGAGTGCAAAATACCTGCTCAGGCTTAATGCCACAAGCTTCTCGAGTGGTTTTCTACAAATAATCTCTTGCAATGTTCATTTTCTCGTCGGTGATATAACCAGCAATGGAGATTACCTCCATTCTATCCAAAAGGGGGTTGGGGGATCATTTCCACAACATTTTATGTGCAGACAAACAAAACCTGCATGAAGAGAAATTATCCATCATGCTATGAAGGTTAGCGAAAGAATCAACTAGAGAAAATTTCAAACTGCATTACTGTTGGGGAACGGTGGCGGATCCGGATCCCGTCTCCCGACGACGCAGCGGAAGTTTAAAATTTGGCGCGGGGAAACGTTCAATACAATAAAATCATGCTATAAACCATTCATAGGATGATTAGTAGATTACCTTGCTGGCGACTTGCGCCTGGCTCCAACCGGAATTACAAGAAGACCGGCTCTTCACGGTAGGCGGTCTAAGGAAATTGTCGAATGGGCTGGCAGGAGGTAACTTGAGAGCCAACCATGGGCTCATACCTCGATCGTGTTCATAGCTCGATATCTGCAAGAAGATGTGGATAGTGGGTCAAAATATTGTTAGGCAAAAGAATGGTAATAACATACACAATGCAGAATAACAAGAAATAATCAGATTGAAGAACAACGTCAGGAACAGAAAGTAAATCGAGGCATATGTTCTAACACAATTGCCTTAAAACGGTTGTTTGAAATAGTATGTTAATAAAACTTGTTGTGTGTGTAAAAAAAAATTTTAATTATCCCTACAAATTGTATTCGTTATTTGATAAAGTCTAATATGCGATCCCAAAGTTTTGTAAACAAATTTAGATCCCCACGTATGGAAGGCTTCATTTCTCAAAATTCCCCAAAACAAAGAAAATATCTGCCTCCTCTGTTTGGACAAATTTTTTAAAAATATTTTTATAAAAGTGTTTTTTGAAAAAATCTTACTAAATCTCATGTCATATGCTTTTAAAATATGAACAAAATATATGTAATCCATAGCATTATTGAAGTATATTACACACACAATGCACGTGTTTAATTTATAGTTATTATTATAATCATCAATTTTCAATATTTTGTCAAAAATTTAGTTTTATTTTGTAGTAATATTTTTTTTACGTGTATAGGAAATTGATCAAACTTATAGTACATTTGTCGAAATATTTTCCTAATGGTATTTAAATACGAGCATTGTATTAGATGTATTTTTATAAAAAATGTTATAGGTCAGATTTTAAATCGAGGTATATGCACAATGAGGCAGGTGTCCGGAAGAGAGGAATTATATTAACGTATTAACTCCCAAAACATAACCGACAATATTTCAGTGGGAATATTCTCTACACGAGAATAGAACCCGTAAACCTGGAGAAGATACTCCCCTCACCCAAAATATTACCAACACGCTTATATCCGAGGAATTATATTAGCTTTATTGAAAGTATTCATACTATGTTATGTGTGTAATATATGCAATTATTTCAATCTTTTTAAAATAACAATTTTAAAATCGTATAATTACTGGAAGCTTTTGACAAATAGAATTGTTTGGTATTACCGTATTAATATTATAAAAATACAATTAAAAGTATATTATTTGTTTTATAAGACTTTAATAATTTCGATTTGATTGATTCGCTAAGATCACACGCCTGGCCTGAGCTCCCTCGTTCCTCCAAAATCCCAGACCCTATCTGCTCTCAGCTGGCCAGTCCGCCGCCTCCGCCGGTGGCTCCACCTCTTAGTGGCCGTGAGTCTGCATCCGGGTAGATTTCGAATAAAGATATTTTATTTCACAGGAAATCATTCCACTCAAATCCCAATTTTGAAGAATGGTGGTGGCTTTTGGAACAAATGCTTTTTCCAAGGTGATGGCCATTCGCAATCGATTTCCAGCCTGTAAGCTTTTCTTTTTCTGTTTCTTTTCTTTGGCATCTTGATTGTGTTTAAAAACTCTCACTTATTTTTTTAAACTTGTTTAAAAGAGATTTAATTATTTCGTTTTCGACCTTTGCTAGTGAAGAGTCGGTGGAATATTTGAGCTCCTAGTTTGTGTCTTTGGTCTGTTTGAATAAATGTTAGCTTTATGAAGCAGCCAATTTGTATCAAAATTTTTATTTATGGAAATACTGGCGACAAGAGGATTTGGTTTCCTTCGAATCAAAGGATTTGACTTGAGAACGAAGTTGAAGTTTGGATTTAAACTGATACCAGTATTTGGTGCATTTGGAAACATGTATATTTGTTTATACGAATACTTATAGTTTGAAGGTGTGAAAGTGAAATCTTTTTTATTTCCAATAACTAAGTTCAAATGCGTCTATATGTTGCACTTGGATTGAATAATTTAATATTTGGAATGGACTGCTAAGAAATGATTTGAAATGACTGCTAAAGTTGAGAATTTAAAATGCCTTTTTGGGATTCATAGTAATAACGTAAGTGAAGTTGAGGAATCTGGGCAAACCGTGTTTCAAGATTCTTGCCTTATTTTTTTTTTATCCCGAAAATTCTATTGATTTTAATTTGGTCTGGTTATTTCGGTTCTTTAATGAGAAATTTGGTTGGTTTAGTTGATCTTAAAATTTTTCTGTTAAACCAGTTTTTCTATTCCGTTTGGTCGGTTTGGATTTAACCGAATTATCGACCAGCCCTTATCTGCACCTTGAGCTGGAGAGCTCTTAAGGCTTATGTGAATCTTAGCACGCTCTGTCTTAAACTACTAAAATTTACACCTTTTATATATAATTTTACATATTATTAGCTGTGTTATTATTTCTATTTGGGACAAGTAGATTTGATGTTTCTAAAGTTAGAATGTATGTATGATTGCTGCAGGTTGAGTAATGCCGTATTCCATCCGTATTGTATCTTTTTCTTTATATCTCTTAACGTGCAAGACACTTCGCTGTCTTTTGTGGAGGGATGCATGTAGTTGTGCAATTTGAGTTTCTAGATCTCAGGAGTCACCTCAAATTCTGGATTAACTCTTTTTTCGGATGATAAAAATCATGCTCTGTCACTCTTCAATACTCGTTACCACCAACGCCGATTCACTGGTCCGGATTGTTGACCCGACACAAATTTGAGTGAAAACTGCCACTGTATTGCTCTAGTGGATTTTTTGTTTCTGAAATCCATTCTTTATTTGAATTGAATAGTGAAACTGCCATCTGGTGTTGGTTGCTGTTCTGACTGTTGAGCTCTCGGTATGTCTAGCTGTTTTCTATTCTGTATGGAAGTTGAGATTGCTTATTCGTAGATCCTTTGTTAGAATTCCAGGCTGATATTGAGTGCCAGATTTGGGTTTCTATGTGAAATGAATTGAAATATTTAAAAAGTAGGAGTTTGTTGGATTCCATATCTGTAATTTGCCAGTTTAGTTTTATTTGTGGATGTCCGGCTGTATGGATATTGATGAAGGGGTTTATGGATATTGTCAGAAGGAATATGACGTAAATTTATGATTGTGTTTGACAGTCTGAAGAGAAAGGAGGAATGATTTGTTGCTACAAGATTTATCTATAAGTTATATTTATAAATGAGATGGATGGACTGGCTTTACCAACAATGTCGAATGTGAAAGAAACTGTTGGTTTGACCAGCCACATGACCGAAAATGCCTTTGCACCTGTATCTGATGCCAATCCAAATGTTTGCTTGGCGAACTATAGTTTATCAATTGGACAGGAGTTTGCGGATGTTGATACTTGTAGGAAGACATTAAAAGACATTGCTATTGCATTGCATTTTGAGATTAGGATAGTCAAATCTGATAGGAGTAGATTCATAGCCAAATGCTCGAAAGAGGGTTGTCCATGGCGCGTGCATGTGGCCAAATGCCCTGGTGTTCCGACATTTACTATTAGGACTCTTCATGGTGAACACACGTGTGAAGGAGTCCAGAATCTCCACCATCAACAGGCATCCGTGGGTTGGGTTGCACGGTCTGTCGAATCGCGTGTGAAGGATAATCCGCAGTACAAACCAAAAGAGATCCTGCAAGATATTCGTGATCAACATGGAGTCGCTGTTTCTTATATGCAAGCATGGCGGGGAAAAGAGCGTAGCATGGCTGCACTACATGGAACTTATGAAGAAGGTTATAAACTTATTCCTGCATACTGTGAGCAGATTAAGAAGACCAACCCCGGTAGCATTGCCTCTGTTGTAGCAACTGGGCAAGATAATTCCTTTCAGCGGTTATTTGTTTCTTACCGAGCTGCAATCTATGGGTTCATAAATGCTTGTCGGCCACTTCTGGAACTGGATAGGGTTCAACTCAAAGGAAAGTACCTCGGAATATTGTTTTGTGCTTCTGCTGTCGATGCTAATGATGCATTGTTTCCATTGGCAATAGCCATCGTCGATGTGGAGAGTGATGAGAACTGGATGTGGTTTATGTCAGAGTTGCGTAAACTTCTTGGAGTAAATACTGACAGTATGCCCAGGCTCACAATACTGTCTGAGAGAACAACTGGGATGGTGCAAGCTGTTGAAACACATTTCCCTAATGCATTTCATGGTTTCTGTTTGCGATTCATCAGTGAAAACTTCCGTGACACATTTAAGAATTCCAAGCTGGTGAACATATTCTGGAATGCTGTTTATGCGCTCACAACTGTTGAATTTGAAAATAAAATTTCTGAGATGGTGCAGATTTCGCAGGAAGTCCTGTCATGGTTTCATCATTTTGACCCTCAACTGTGGGCCGTTGCATACTTTGAAGGAGTACGATATGGACATTTCACGATTGCGGTAACTGAGATATTGTATGATTGGGCTTTGGAGTGCCACGAGCTCCCTATTGTGCAGATGATGGAGCATATTCGTCATCAGTTAACGTCATGGTTCAACGATCGACGTCATATGGCCATGAGATGGACCTCAATCCTAGCCCTTCCGCCGAAAAGCGGATTGCAGAAGCAATTGCAGATGCTCGCTGTTATAAAGTACTCCGGGCAAATGAAGTTGAATTTGAAATCGTGTCTAGTGAAAGGACAAACATTGTAGACATACGTAGTCGAGTATGCTCTTGTCGCCGGTGGCAACTTTATGGCCTGCCATGTGCACATGCAGCAGCCGCACTCATATCGTGTGGTCAAAACGCCCATCTATTCGCCGAGCACTGCTTCACTGTACATAGTTATCGCGAGACCTACTCACAGATGATATATCCGATCCCAGACAAAAGCCTTTGGAATGAACCTGGTGAAGGCACCGAGGGTGGAGTTGCCAAAGCTGGCATCACAATTCGCCCTCCTAAAACTCGTAGGCCACCAGGAAGGCCGAAAAGGAAGGTGCTTCGGATAGAGAGTTTTAAACGGCCAAAAAGACTTGTTCAATGTGGCCGCTGCCATATGCTGGGACATTCCCAAAAGAAATGCACATTGCCAGTGTGATCCCCCTGTACAGGTTTCATTTTTTTGGTCTCTGTTGCATTCCTCCTCCCGATGTAATCTTTTTTATGTTGTGCGTGTATGCATTAAGTGACAGTAGACATAACGTGATCCTTGGATTTGTCAGATCTCTGTTCTTGAAATTGGGGCAGCATTGTTCGATGGGGTCGCCGATTCGTTTTTGACCTGGAGAAGATTCGAAAGGCTTATTTGGCTGAATGACTCTCCTAACAGTTGAGAAAGCTTTTGGTCTGTCATGTTATATACGAATATGTGTCTTTCCTTCCAAAACTTTATGTATAATTGCTCGTATTCTCTACATTGAATTAAGAACTAGAGTTTATTTATGATGTTACTTTTCAAAATGTATGGTGCGCGTGTATTCTCTTTCTGAACTTACTAACAGCACTACGCCATGGCAGCATATTTGAATCCGTGAAATATTATAAATAAAGATGCAGGGTCGGTGTGTCTGTTTGGCTCGCGAAGCATGGGATATTTCATATATCTCTGGGCTTTGATTATCAAGGAAAACTCTGGGGTCTCGAGGCCTCACCCTTCGTGATTTCATAAAGCTAAGTGTCTTTTTTTGTTGGTGTCAAGAAAGTGTAGATTTTATGAGCACAAAGGATTTCCCAGTTAAATTCAACCTGTGCATGTGTCACATGGTGGCAGATAAGGATGTTATTCTACTATCTCTTGTGAAGCGACATCCGTGGGCACCTCGTGGACACCTGGGTGACGTGGCAGCTCCAGGAAGTGCCACGTCACTCAGGTGTCCACAAGATGCCCACAGTAGGTGTCTACTGTATCAAATATATATATATATATATATATATAAAAGTACATAATTAAAATAAAGTACCAAGCTTTATTTTCTCGCATAAAATTTATTTCTAAAAATAGTATAGGGAACATTATAATGAATATAAGTAACACATTTATGAAAAAAAAACATAACAAATACATATATATTTATAAAAACTACCAATTAATTAATAATAATAACATTAATTAACAACTACAAAATATTTATCGAAACTAGCAATCAATTAATAATAACATTAATGAACAACTATAAAAATATTAATATTAATATTTATAATTAATAATACAAATTTTGATCATAAATAAAAACTCATTTCGCAACGTCCCATATAATTGAATTGTCAATTTCAAGGAAGATTATTGATCTCATACACTCGAGATGTTAATTTCAAGAGAGATAATTGATGTATTAGTTAAAGATAGCATAATTTTACTCTAAAGTTTGAATGCGAATAGAATTGCACTATAATATATACAATATCAAAATTTAAAAAAAAATAAAGTTTTGATCCATCAAATACATATTTATTTATAGAAACTAGCAATCAAATAAAAATAATAACATTAATTAACAACTACAAAAATCGAAACTGCAATCAATTAATAATAACATTAATGAATAATTATAAACATATTAATATTAATATTTATAATTACTAATACAAATTTTGATCATAACTAAAAACTATTTCGCAAAGTCTCATATATTTAAATTGTCAATTTCAAAAGAGATTATTGATCTCATATACTTGAGATGTGTTAGGACCGAAAACAACTAAACAGCGTTGCTATCGTTCATTAAAAATTTTGCGCTACTATAATGAGGTGCAATATCTCGGGTTCTTGAACATAAATCGAGCACCGCGACAGATCTGGTATGTAATAAAAACATGCGGAAAACACCAGAACTGAATCCTAATTTTAAAACGATGCAAACAGATTTATGTTAGAAATCTGTTTAACTGTGTGTGTGCTAACTGTGTATGCGTGCGTGCTAATATTGATGGATCTGTTTTGACAGATCCTGAATAAGTTTTGAATTACACAAAACCTGTTATTGTGTTTCTAACAATTCCACTTAAGCGTACAGGTTTTAGGAACGAAGAAGACGATCAGCAGCAGCTATATTTGTCCAGCCGATGGTTCGCATTATAAACAATCAGCAGTTGGTTTGGTGTTCATGGAATGGGCAGCTGGATTAGCAATGGAGACGTCCAAAGTTGAATCAGCTGTTCGTAATCAGG